>JAFVLL020038905.1:0-14841 GCA_021397915.2 Tor tambroides
GTTAAAAATAAAATAATCCGAATGAATGGAGAATGAGCAACTGTTGTCCTGCGTCGCTGATTTCTGTTTTATATTTCCAATATTTCCAGCACTCCTATCAGAGGATTATACATATATATCTGCCAGCGGAGACCTAGCCGGGACCCGCTACACACAGCATAGTATAATATTACCATCAAAGCATTTACTGCATAATTATATCCTGTTTATATGTTATTAATACAAATAACATGTCATTTCAGGCATTTGTATGTGGCAGATATTCTGAAGCACAAAATTGTTGTCTTGGAAATACAGAAAAACACTGTATTGTCTCATGTAAAGGTAAACATCAAACTACATAAAATGTTCACACCTTATTTCATCCCAAACAGAATAATTTTGTATCTATTTAAGTATAGAATTGTAAGTTGTGTTTAAACAATTTAATAGTTTTTTACTTAGTAGAAACAACTACTCTGTCTGCTGTTGTTAATATTACTGCATTTTTTTCCCTCAGGAGGTTGATGTGGGGTCACTCTGTGACAACATTGAAGTGGACCATGAATCTGGAGATCTATGGCTGGGCTGCCACCCAAATGGTCTCAAATGTATATTTCACGATCCAAATGATCCACCTGGTTCTGAGGTGTGTGAGTATGTTTTGTGTAGTGTTTAGTGCTCAAATATGATGAGCTGTCGTGTTCGAGTCTGGCTCACATCATGTTCCCATCTCTTATCTTTTCTTTTCCCACTATCTCCTGTCTACTCTGAGTTACAAATCTATAATATTACATTGCAGGTTATCAGGATTGAGAACATCTTCTCTGAAAAGCCCCGGGTGACTCAGGTATATTCAGATGACGGCAGTGTGATCATTGCTTCTTCGGTGGCAACCAAGTATGGAGGAAAGTTGCTCATTGGAACAGTTTATCAGAAAGCTCTGATCTGTGACCTTAAATAGTGTATATACTCACGTACGGGAGAAGAATAAATATTGGCTAAAGTGCTTAAAAGTATTTGTCTGAATAGAGTCATTTTAAAGGCAACACAAAACAAAGTCCTTTTGTAGGGTAAAATTTGAAAAAACTATTTACGATATAAATTTGGCTTAACACAGGCTGATTGGGTTGCAAACTCTATTTACTAGATATGTGAGCTTTCAGTAAAACTTGACTTATGTTCTCAGTAGCTGTCTGACACTTGATTTAATTTCTTGAGTTGTGTAAAAAATATATTTATCAATTTATGATTCACATGCAACACAAATAAACATTTACCAACACACTCTCATTGAAATTAGCAACCAATCTGTGAAAATGGATAATAGTTACTAATCCGTATGAATTTGTATGATCTATTTTTTTAAGTTTTCATACGATATGCTAATACCCCACTGACACGTTCAAGGGTTGACATTCATGGTAAGGCCTGCTTTAAAAAAAATCATAAGTTTCCATATAAATCACATTGTACAAATTAATACATAACAGTCACCTTGTAAAATAGCTGTTTTCTCAAAGTGGGTTGATATATTCTTAATGAACTTGAATAATATCCAGTCATGTTAATCACATCTTGACTTGTTTGATGGTGACAGGAAAAAAAGCTGTGGCTATTCTATTACAAGCACAACTGCCTATTAAGGTAAATAAAATGATACATAGGATTTCATTTTAAGAAGTCTCTTTTAAAAACTATTTTCCAAGCCCAAGAAGTCCAGATATTCTGTCCAGATCTTGCAGTCCCCTTCTGATTGATAGCTAGATCCAGCATGATAATAACACACTGTTGACACTCTCAAAACGTAGGCTAATATAACGCAAATACTGTCATCTCTATTAGCCAAGCACCAAAAAACGTCAGAAAAACAGCAATGCATTCTGGAAAAAAACGCGAATTCCCATTTAGAGATACAGTCCTATTACACGCTACTTCTGTTCTGGGTAAAGTCCAAAGCGCGAGTACAAGGAACGGTGTTACCAAGTCCGTGATTTTACCGCGGAGCTGGGCTACTTTTACACTGGTGCAGCAGGTTAAAACGATCTACCCAGAACACGATTTCGATAGGAGGGACAACAGACAGAGGGGAAAACCGCGGGAAAAACGCATTTTGGGTAGTTGTGATTAGATATCGGATGGCTTGGTTGCGCACCTGGCAACCCTAGCAACACTGATAAGCTAATGTGGTTTACGAGTGTTTCAGATAATGCACTTGTTAGTCTGCGATCCGCCTTAAAACTAGAAGAAGAAGAGTGTTTCAGACAGTATGGGCAAGTTAGCAGTGTTGTCGTTAGCTGTTATTGCTCTTGCAGCTTTCGTCGCAGAAAGGCTCGTTGCAGTTAGGTTGGTCGATATTTCCAATCGCATTTATATAACGATTGTTTTAAATGTCAAGCTTTTCAGTTGCAATAAAGATTTTGTTTGACTAAACGCTGTTCTGACCTTTGCTGCTAGTTTTTTAATTGCTAATGCGAACGATAAAAAATGTTTACATGTGTTTAAATGTAATCCTCTCCATAGGCATATATTGCTTTACTCCAGAGAACTTACCCAAAACTACCTGCCTAACTGCCACCTAATAGAGGGCATAGGTAAGTTAAATACACTTCAGATACACCGTAATTAGGTTTGCAGGTCTGTTTTAAATAATGTGGTGTGTTTATATGTTTCTAACAGTTAAAATGAGGACATTGCAATGATTTTATTTCCGTGTTTTCAACAGAGTATGGAGCTGAAGATATTATCATACTTGACGATGGATTGGCTTTTCTCAGCACTGTATGTCATAAAACTATGACTAAGCTTTTTGATTAGTTAATCAGATAGACAAAGTGTGAGTAGTCCTAGATACATTCAAAATCTACTAGCCTACTTATGCAGTGCAGCATGAGGCTAGAGTTGAATCAATGCTAATGATGTCTGTTCAACACTTAAATGCACACATATTAAGCCAGCAGCTATTTACTAAGTGTAAATAGTGGTGGATACTGTTTGCATCAAGTGTAAATCGATACAAACAGAATCTTACTGTATTCATACAAAGTGTAAATTGAAGTGATATTTCTACCAAGGGTACATTGTCTGAGCAGGTGGACCGAGTGAGTGAAAATAACCTTTTGCACTTGTTGCAAATATACGCTGTCCTAATGAATTGTGATTAAACACAGGGCTTGAAGTATCCAGGCTTACCGTCCTATTCAGATGACCCTGGAAAGATCTATACCCTGAATCTGTTGGATTCTGAAGTGAAAATTAAAGCACTGAACATCAAAGGAGACTTTGACAAAGACTCTTTTAATCCACATGGAATCAGTGTGTACACGGATGACAAAGGTTTGCCATTTTTATTCAATAAATACATCTCTAGCATGAATCTGGGTCGCATACTGTTTAGTTATGATTTTTTTTTAATATTTCTTGATTCCTTAGATGTTTTAAATGTTCCATGAACAGCTCTATGGAATTTAGAGTCTCATGAATGTATGACATTTATAAATGGATCTTGTAGTAATATGGTGTTTGTATAATATACTATAGCTACACAAATACTTTAAAGCTTCCTTGTGAAATGTTAAAACTATTTAGTAAGGAAAATTAACCACCTAGTGGTCAAGGGACATTTTACAATGTCACTTTGATCCTCACTTTTAAACCCTATATGTATACCTTTGATAGAAGTCTAATCAAGTATGAATTCTTCTCTCACTACAGATGGTGCCGTATATCTGTTTGTTGTTAATCATCCTCAAGGCAAAAGCCAAGTGGAGATTTTCCGATTTGTTGAGGATGAAAATGCTCTTCAATACATCAAGACTGTCAAGCATGAACTCCTGCACAAGTATGTGGTCTTTTAAACCCAATATTTCTGTAACCCTAAAACTGATCAGAAATTAAATTCCTGTTTATTTATTTGCATTTTTAGTGTGAATGATATAGTCGCTGTGGGGACCGAAAGCTTTTATGCCACCAATGATCATTACTTCATACATGGGATTCTCAAGATTGTGGAACGGTTTCTGTCTTTGCCCTGGTGTGACGTCGTCTACTACAGCCCTCAGACCGTGCAGTCTGTGTCAGGGGGGTTTCCATCTGCCAACGGCATAAATATCTCCCCTGATAAAAGGCAAGTATCAGAAGAAAGTCAAGAATTATTTTCATTGATTAAAGCACAGTATAATGTAGTGTTGTTAATGCAAGTAACATAATTTATTTCAGGCATTTGTATGTGTCAAATATCCTGAAGCACAAAATTAGTGTCATGGAAATAAAGAAAAACACTGTATTGTCTCCCATAAAGGTAAACGCAAAACTTGATATTTGTATCCCATATTAAAATATTATGAGTTTTAGCTTCATTGGATGTGTTAGCTTTAAATAAACAACCATGAAAGTGCATCATGATAGGTTTTTTAGTAGAACACACTGCCATATTAACCGTTTATCAGTGTTAATATTACTGCATGGTAATTTTTCTTACCCAGGAGGTTGATGTGGGGTCAATCTGTGACAACATTGAGGTAGACCGTGAATCTGGAGATCTATGGCTGGGCTGCCACCCGAATGGTCTCAAATTCATGCTTAGTGATCCGAATGATCCGCCGGGCTCTGAGGTGCGTGTGTGTGTATGTTCTGTGCATGTATGCAGCAAATAGATATTTATTAAAGAATGTGTATTCATTTTGTTTGTTGGCAATTTGACATTCATATTTTTTTTCTCCATTATTTACCGTTTGCGCTCAGCTGTAAGAATCAATAATTCCATGTTCTCCTGTAGGTGATCAGGATTGAAGACATTCTCTCTGAAAAGCCCAAGGTGACTCAGGTATATTCAGATGATGGCAGTGTGATTGTTGGTTCTTCAGTGGCAACCCAGTATGGAGGAAAGTTGCTCATTGGAACAGTTTATCAGAAAGCTTTGATCTGTGACCTAAAACAGTGAATATACTCACTTAGAGGGAAGAATAAATACATATTTGACTTGGATAGGGCATATAATTTCAGATTGGCTTTTTTCAACGAAGAAACTAAAGACTAGACATGCTAATTATATTTGGGTTGTTTATCTCTAAAATGTCAATTAGTGCCAAACTTTTTCTAAGGTGACATACTATACTTCAATTTAAAAGGTTTTAAAATGATATATTGAGTTAACATTTCATTTGGGTGGAGTGAAACTTGTAGTTTTGAGTTAACTTATGACTTGATTTTACAATGTCCTGTGACTTTGTAATAAGTAATATTTTATTAGTATATGATGTCAATGAAGATTAATAATTTATGATAATTTATGAGTGAACCTTACGAGCAATATCCCACCAAATTGATAGTTTGATAGTAACAGATAATACTGTAATTAATGTGTTGCAACTATAAGCACAGTGGTCTCTTTGGGTAGATAAAATGCAGTTGGATGTGTGTGAAGTGTTTTGGATGTCTCTTCCTCGTGACTCTTTCTCACACAGGGTATGACAACATAATTTTTTTTTTTTTTTTTTTTTTTTTTTTTAAATTTTTTTTTAAAGTGTGCAGGGGATATTATTTTGTACTTCCTTAGGTTTGTGCTGTTCCTGGTGAAAACTGAAGCATTAAGGAATTTTTTTTTTTTTTTTTTTTTTTTTCCCAGAAAGGCTGGTCATTTTTGATTGATAAAACCAAGAATGCCCAAATTGTACCTTGCAAGTATGAAGGATACTAGAGTGGAGATTTTCAGCAACTCAGAATATAATATGACGCAAACTGTATATTTAAGAAAAGGAAGGCAGTGTGGTCGTCACATGTTTAGGAAGAGAAAGGGCATCCAACTAAGTAAGCCAAAGACTAAAATAGCCTAATCTGTGTTCAAAACCCCTGCTACTAAAGCATTACTACAAAATCAAATAATTGTAGCCTGTGCGTACATGTGCGTGTATATATGGGAAGCAATATATTTTTTGACACTGGAAATAATTTGTTAACTGGCACTTTAATGCTGAGTGTGATTTAGTTGAGTTGATTACTCTGGAATCCTCATTTTGTTCAATGATTAGCATTTATTTGAAACAATCCTGTGAGTTCTGTGTTCGTGACCTAATGTAGCTTCTAATTTGTATTTTATATGATTATGAAACAAATCAGTTCTCAGTATTTTGTTGATTTGCATTTTACTTACACACAATGTTGTGCATGATACCAAGTTCAGTGTTCATTAAAACCGATGACTGAAAAGAAATGTTACTGTGAAATTTTCTTCTTTGCAGAAGAGTAAAGACATGAGAAGTATTTCAATGAAATAGAAAACTAAGCATCACATTATAGTCACAATCTAGAGGAAAATGTTTGATCTGAACATGATTCTGTCCATACGAGAAGAAAGAGACTAAACAAGAATAGCAAAAAAGAGAAAAGGTGAGCACTCCTTACTTACAGCTGATTATCAGCATGAGTAAGGGTTTTATTCCAGTCTCAAGTGTGCTGCTGACTAAAGTCGTAAACAAAGTCGTAAGTGCTGGGCTCTTTGGGAACAGGAGGAGGGACGTCAGGAATCTGAATGTTTTCGAGGTCCAAAAGGCGAAGTTTCAGCTCCATAGTAACCAGAGTGTCCATATCTGATTTTGTGAGCTCACTTGTCATCTCTTTTCCCAAAAGAGCATTCAAGCCATCAGTCCAAATGCAGTACTAAAAAAAATAAAAAAATAAAATAAAATGGTAAGACAAGAGAGTATTATTAAGGATTATGCATGAATTCAAGCAGTGATAAAACAACTGATATCACAGTACTGAAGAAATACTGTTAATGGTTTTGATGTTTGAAGTGATACTGTTATCTTATGAAGAACAAAGGTTCTTTATCTTTCCATGAGACCAAAGTAAATTTTATATGACTATCCTGGCTTTGTGGTGGTATACTCACTTCATGCTTGTCCGGGGCAATGAAGTTCAGATATTCATCAGAGTTATGAAGGATGGAAAAAGCCAACTCCAGCAGCTCCTGAAAGCAAATGAAGAATAATAATCTCCAAGCCCAGAGTACCTGACCTCGGTTCCAGTTGCACTTTACTACAGGTGCCTTTGCACAACAGATGGCTTCTGTCACCGCTATGCCCTCCCAAAGTCACCCAGCTGGAGTGCTGAGTTTCCAAAAAGGTCAATTTAGAATAGTAAAATGCTGACACTGACCAAGTTTTAAAAATAAGCTTTAAGAAAGGAATATCCCTTTATTTATTACAACTTTAGTGGCAAATGTGGATCTTTAACATGAATGATAATGACACACAAAAGGCAGACGTCCCTGAAAATATATGTTGATTAATTAACCGAGTCAATTTGTGCGAGAATTCAACAGGAGTTCGGTTGTATGTTTTTGACTCACTTGAAAGAACCTTTTCAAATAAGTCATTTCTTCTGGATTCGGACTTGGCTGATTCAGGTCATGCCGATTATTTGTTTTTGCGTGCGGTCCGTGTACTCAGAAGTTATTTTTATTTCAATAATGCAGACTGAAAACTCCAACAATTCAGGTAAAAAATGAGTTCTTTGGCCGTGACCTTTTTTTTAAAAAATTAGTCTATAGTTTTTTCGTCTTGGCTCTTCTAATGCCCTGAACATGGCAGAGCTGTCGTCAATACATAAACATACACACAGAATACATCAACAGCATTTAAATCATACGTTACTGTGAATGTAATATTTGTGTGTGTGTTGTGTGTGTGCCAATATCCTAGAGATTCTATCTCATTAGTCTACCTTATTGCCTACTGTTTGCTTTGACTATAAACAATAACTCAGCTTTAATTATAAACATTTTGTTCTTTTTTGAAAGTCAAGACACCTGTTGACATGGATGGTCAGGGGACATTCATACAGAACACGTTTTTGCCTGAAGTTTACTCCATTTAGTCCTTTAATCCACATTTAACCACTAGATGGCGTCAGTTTGACTTCATTGGCATTGCTGGATTAATTGCTAATTGTCTTCAGCTGTTGATGTCAATAGTATCTGCCTGCGGACTGCAAGAGAGGGGTGTAACAGGAAAGGGACGTTACTTGTAGCAGGGGACGTTACTTGAACTTGTCCAAATCACACAGAACCACTACAGGAAGGCGGCGTTACTTGTAGCAGGGGGCGTTACTTGAAGCAGGGTTCCCACGGGTCATGGAATTTCTGGAATATCATGGAATTTTAAAAGATCTATTCCAGACATTGAAAGTCAGGGAATTTTATATATTTTTTGTCCAAGTCATGGAATATCAGGATTTTGTCGTCAACTCCATCGCCAGTATCGCGCTGTGTTCACAGTAAATAGCTATGGCATTGGCATACAGGTCGCGACTCTGACATCGCTGCTGAGCCCTTGGAATTGAGTTTCTCTCCGTCTTTCTGCGCCTGAATGGGCAACACATACAAAAGTATAAAAATACCTGTCTTAAAGTAATAATAATGATTAATCTATATTTAACTTTTACAGTGGAGTACATGCACCCGTCAATCGGGCAATTTTGGTTTTATTTTTAGAGTATATTTAGTTCCAAAGACACAAACTGCACTGCACTATTTTCCAAATGCCATTTGTGTGGAAATATTACGTTATTATTATAATTAGTCTGTAAACGGCCATTAACAGAGGCGCTGAAGACGGACGCAAAGAGGAGAAAAATACCATAACAGGCAGAACAAGATCACTGTTCACGATGCACGAAATATAGGAATCCTAAATATTGAATTTTATATGAATGTGTTTCTGAGGGGAACTGGCTGTTTTCAAAAAAAAAAAAAAAGTTTACATGGCGTTTTCTTTTCATCTTGACTCTGTATAATGCATTTATAATGCATAAATTAGCAGCGCTGCTGTGTTTACAGTGGTATTCAAGGAAACGCTGACTTACTGTTAAATAAGCGGCACCTGCTGTCAGAGAGGGAAATTGCGTCTCATTCAGCTGTCTGCTGTTTGTGTTTCACATAGCGTAATTTCACAAAGCTAAAGTCACACCATTCCGTTTTTACTTCAGATTTTGAAATTATGCAGTCTAATATAAATCAAGCATTGCACTTTTTTTTTTTTTTGGGATTGATTCATAATTAAAATGCAGTGGTTGCCTTGCCATTAATTTCAAATGGCAATGAAAAATCAAGGTGCAACATGCAAATGTTATTTTATAAATAATTATTCAATTTCTGTTCCTGAACACCTGCAAACATAAAAACTAGCAAAAAAAAAAAAAAAAGCAATTTAATTTCTATCTTTGTGCTATATATTTAATTTTGCTATTACTTGCAATTTGTTCATTTGTTCTTATTTACTGGTTGTCACTTATCTTTAATAATGTTTGAACTTTATATTTGTTAGGCTAGTGGTTTTTGCTGTGGTATTATAATTGAAATCGAGAATAGTAAAATTTTATTGGTATCTAAAATATTGGTGTCAATAAGTTTATTTATTAGAATACAAGGTAAAAAAATTGATGACAGCAACTATTTTATTTTATTTTATTTTTATTTTTTGTTATTTTTTTGTGGCAAGGCTACAAAAATATAACAGGGCAAGTAATAATTTGAACCACTGAAAAAATCCTTAGAGTTGAGCACTGGGCTATTTTTTCAGCGCCATTTTATTCCCTTCCCGCTTGTCAACTGGCAATCACTTAAGTCAAATGCAGTCACCAGGCTGTACTGTTAACTGGTAAATATGCCAGAAAATGCACATTTTTAGGACCTTTGGCTACAAACTGATCACTTCAAAGACCGAGTATAAAAATATCAAAGTGCATTTAATGGGTAAAAGCAAAAAAAAGTGCTCATCACAACAGCGGCCTGTTTTTCCGTTCATTAATGGTCATGGAAATTCAGCTTTTTAGTCAGTGAAAGTCAGGGAAAAGTCAGGGAATTTGACATTTGGCTTAGAGTGGGAACCCTGTTGAAGTTGTCCAAATCACACAGAACCACGCATTATTGTAAGGGGTAGGTTTAGGTTTGGGGTAGGTGTAGATGTTAATCACACAGAACCACACATTATTGTAAGGCAGGGATAGGCAATTTCGGTCCTGGAGGGCCAGTGTCCTGCAGAGTTTAGCTCCAACCCTAATCAAACACACCTGAAGAAGCTAATCAATGTCTTCAAGATCACTAGAAAGTTACAGGCAGGTGTGTTTGATTAGGGTTGGAGCTAAACGCTGCAGGACACCGGCCCTCCAGGACCGAAATTGCCTATCCCTGTTGTAAGGGGTAGGTTTAGGGTTGGGGTAGATGTAGACGTTAATAAAACACAATCTAATAGGTAGAAAATCTATACGAGCGGCCATCTTGCCGACAACATCTCATTGGACAACTTCAAGCTTCAAATAACGCCCCCTGCTACAAGTAACGCCCCCTTCCTGTTACGCCCCTCTCTTGCAGTCTGCAGACAGACCCCTCTCGTTGATGTACCTGTTTGAGTCCACTGTTGTATTCTTGCATTGTTCTGTCTAGAGGTGGGGGTTGTTGTTGTTGTTTTTGACTAGTTGTCATCTTGAGTTGAAGCCTGCAATTTGTTTCTGCCACATTCTTCAGTAAAATCAGCCTGCCTTGTGTGAGTTTGGATCCACGACACCTAGTTCTGTCCTGTCTGGTGAGTTTAGTCGCCCATTGCAATAATTAATTTACCTTATTCTTAAGTGCTCCTTTCTCCCTCATGTGTGGACAGTCTTTACCCGTGACCACTGCTTTTATATCTGCTACTGTCACTGGATGTAGAAAAACAAGGTTATGTAGAGTTAGCAAATGTAGAAAAGTAGAAATGATATACTCTTTACTATGAGCGCCAGCCTTGTCCAATCTTGTGGCTCAGTATGGCATCAACAATCAATGTAATTAATAATACAAGCCATTATAGATAAAAAGACAGTCATTTTCATTTACAATGTCAGTTATAATCAAAAAGTGCATTGCTCACCTTTCTCCTGGAGAGAGTCGAGTGATATTTGTCCTTGTGAGAATTCCTCTATATCTCCATAGTGTAACACTTTGTGGTTTGGTGATAGACGGCAATACCAGAACTTGTCTAGAGGAGATGATGGGAGATAAATACAGATAAGAATATGAATATTAACACTGGCTGTTTTCTTGCATCTTGCTTTTTACTGTCCTCATAATGATCCATTCCAATTAGATTTGATAGTTTTTTCCACTAACAGGTCAGCACCACTGTAAATGAAAATCAGATTTTAATTAAAGCAGCAGTGACCTGAGAAAATCACTTTTGATTAAAAGCATCATTAAGTCTGTGCTTGTGACTAACTGGATGCCCTTTCATGCTGAATACTTGACGAATATTTCATATCAATAGGTTTTGAAATAAACATGATTAGAAATAAAGAGGACACACTAATTATATAGATTTTTCTTTTTTTGAAAGAGAGAGCGAGAGAGATGTTGTTGTGTGTCCCAAATATAGAATGAGATTATCCTTTTAATATATTGATGTCCTTAAGTTGTGTTTTAATATAATGCAGTATCAAACAGACCAAGCATTACAATAAGGTACTCAGGGGAACCTAAGTCTGTGATGCTCTATATTTGAGTAGATTAATGAAAATGTGCATAATATGAATAGACATTAAGCCATAGGAAGAGTTCAAATGAGATATCTTCCTAGCCGATATCAATGAATTCAATGTGATGTTTTCGTTAGTGATAACTAAACATTGCATCTATGCAACTGAGATCAGATCCATCAAATGGCTTTTCTGAAATTGGAACTGAATCCGTGAGGCATATATAAGTTTACCAGTGCGCATGTAATCGTATCCTGATTTTGAATGTGTAACTGACCTTGTCTGCGACGAGCACTGATCTTCCTGAAGCATGTGCCCTCACACAGGTGGTTCAACCTCTGCTGCTTAATCAGCTCGATCACCTCTGGCTGGAGCTTCTCTCGGAGTTCTCTTTAGAAATTGAAATCAGACACATTACCTTGAACCAGCAACAAACCAGTGGCTCATCATGCCATCATTAAGAACGCACTCTTTCTTTTAAAAACATTAGAAGCAGCGGAATTTTGAGACACAATTTTAAAGTGACCATGAAATCAAAAGTGCCAATTTGTATTTTTATGGAATATTGCAGTGTTTATTTTGAATGATTTATCCGTGCACAAAATTACACAATTTTTTTTTCTTCACAATTCTGAGTTCATATCTCACAATTCAGAATTTTCCTCACAATTCTGAGGAAGAAAAATCAGAATTGTGAGACAATGGAATAAAAAAATAAAAGAAGGTAATTTGTGACTTCTCACATTTTTGACTTTATTTCTTTTTGGGAGTTTATATCTCCCAATTCTGACTTTTATTCATAGAATCGTGTGAAAAACTCAGAATTGTGAGGGGGAAAAAAAAGTCACACTTACATTTATTTATTTACTTATGTTTTGTGAGAAAAATGGGCTTCCATACGTTTCACTCACACATAGGGCTGCACAATTTGGGTGAAAAATGTAAGGGCTGCACAATTTAGTGTGTTTATCATGACTATATATATGACTATAAAATAATAAAAGTAATACATATTGTTGATAGTTTGATAGTGACAGATAATACTGTAATTAATGTGTTGCAACTATAAACACAATGGTCTCTTTGGATAGATAAAATGCAGTAGGATGTGTTTGAAGTGTTTTGGATGTCTTTTCCTAGTGTGTCTCTTCCTCACACAGGGTATAACAACATTTGTTTTTTTAAAAAGAGTGTGTGTGTGGGGGTGTATTATTTTGTACTTCTTTAGGTTTGTGTTGGTCCTGGTGAAAAATGAATCATCAATAATTTTTTTTTTTTTTAAAGGCTGGCCATTTTTGATTGATAAAACCAAGAATTCCCAAATTGTATTGTTGACTTTTTAACTCATTTGGACTTTTGTTAATCCTGAGAATTGTGAGAATAATAGTAAGTAATAGTATTATTATTACTAGTAATAGTAGTAATAATACTATTATTATTATTATTACAAAATAAAAATTTACTAAGAAAAGTAACAATACTTTTCATTACAAGTATAAGAAGATGGTTGGTGCATATTACGTTCCCAAATGCACATTAAAATGACCCAAACTCAGAGCAGGTGCTGCTCCACACAATCTCCATCTCTGCATTTACTATGAACCAAGCTGCTCACGTGTAAGAGAACACAGTGCCACACTTCACTCTAAAATATGCAGCACATATATTTCATTAAATTGCAGCCTTTGTGACTTGATAATCACACTAAGCCATATCTCGATTTTGGTTTTATTTTTTATTAATCATACAGCTCTAGATATACGTCACAATAAGAAAGAAAAGACTGTTGCAGCTTCTGTTTCATGCTGACTTTAAAAGTTGAATTTCTTTTAATGTCGCACAGCGTTTTTAAAAAGCAAAAAATGAAAAGCAGAGTGATGTTTTACGTAGGGAAAAAAATCACTATTAAAAGGATCACAATGGAATGGAAAAAAAAAACGTTTTTGGAATATGGTGGCTGGTCCATTAGTCAATGGCCAGCTATCACCGTAAGATGCATTTAGCAGAGTATACACTTAAGGAAAATTAATTATGAACTAAAAAAGAAACTGATGTCTGACAGGACATTCATAAACAGCAGTGTATTGCTTTATTTATGAAGTCTGAATGTGGGATGTACTTACAGCATTGGGCGTGATTTGGGGTCATCCTGGCTCAACATCTCTGACTTCAGCAAGGGCCTGTGAGGCCTGGCACTGTCCACTGTGTTAAACTGCAACGTGACACTTTGGTTGGCATACCTTCTCTGTTTTTTCTCTGCCTAAAGAGGTGGAGACATAGTCCTTGAAATAATTGAATCAACACATCTTTTTGCTTTGTTCATGACATGATTTTTGTTGGCTTGAAGGCCTGGAGGCTTCACCAGCTGTCGTTCTAGTTCACTCTATTGAAGAGTGTTTTGTGATTTAACATCATTTGCTGTTGGCTACACTGCAGTTTATTCAGTCTGAGTCTTCTCTCATGTAGTGCTTTATCTGTGTGGCTTAATGGAGTTTTTCTTTATCTCAGACCTTGCATGCGTTCGTGTGGCCATTGGGTACGGGCCTGGCACAGTGCTGGGGTCTGGCAGGGGGAACTGAGGAGCTCTATGGGATAAAGGCCCTGTCAGTCTAATCTCCAACAGTGCTGTGACACAGTCAGAGCCTGGGGAGAAACATGCTGACATAGTGCACTGAAGAGAGTGGGGGCGGCTAATGTCTGTATAGAGGACAAATTGGTTCTGGTTAGTTGCTCGGTTGCTGTGTTTTGTCTTATTGCACTGTAAAAAGTAATTCCATCATGTTACAGCATCTGTTTCTGTCCATGTAAATCATCACGATTTCTACTCAGTTTGAGATTTCCTTCATCAATAAGTAAATTTATGGAGGCCGAACGTTTTTTTTGTTGTTTTTTTTTGAATTTTTAGTGATTTTATTTTGTATTTTTAATCTTAAATTTAAAATGAAAGTGAGTTTCATTTCGTCGAAGGTCGTGGGTTCGAGTCTCAGGTCTGGCAGGGATTGTAGGTGGGGGGAGTGAATGTCCAGCACTCTCTCCACCCTCAATACCATGACTGAAGTGAGACCCTTGAGCAAGGCACCGAACCCCCAACTGCTCCCCGGGCGCCGCAGCATTGGCTGCCCACTGCTCCGGGTGTGTGTTCACAGTGTGTTTGTGTGTGTGTTCACTTCTCACTCTGTGTGTGTGCACTTGGATGGGTTAAATGCAGAGCACAAATTCCGAGTATGGGTCACACGCCACGTCCTTTCCTTTCCTTTCCTTTATTGCACAGGTGTGCCTTAGGCTGGCCACAATAAAAGGCCACTCTAAAATGTGCAGTTTTATCACACAGCACAATGCCACAGATGTCGCAAG
>JAFVLL020038906.1:0-10019 GCA_021397915.2 Tor tambroides
TTCTCCAGCAGGCCCCTTAGCTCCGACTCTCAGCCACTTCTCTCGGCTCTGTCTGACACATCTCTCCTTGAGATCGATGCAGCTGACAGCTCCGACTGAAGTTCTGCGTGGGGGCTTGTGATTTTTAGATGCGAAACGGCACAAAAAAACCCTCCCAATCCTCTGCTAAAAGATCTTTCTTGTATTATTCTTCTTTCTCGCTCTCTCTTTATGTCACTTTCTCTAAGAGAGAGAGAAAATGTCTTACCTTTGGTTTGTATCTGAATTATTTTATTAGATATGACTCAGAGTGTAAGGCCAGAGGTGGAAGTGATGCACATGCGTCTTGTATAATGCTGACCTGGCAATAAGAGACCAGCTCTGATGCAACTATTCACAAACACATGCTTACACAGAGAGAGGAGCGATCTTTCCTTCCCACACACACTACACCACAGTAGCACCTGTCTGTGCTATCTGCCACTGTATATTTCATGTCTCAAAGCTGCCCCAGATTCTGCTGCAGACTTTTGGCAACCGAAAAAAAACAAAAAAAAAACTTTTTTTTTTCTTTTTTGTTGCCACAAAGGTTTGGGTTTAGTATGCAGATAATGTCTAGGGGAAAAAAAGCATTGCTGGTCAACAGACAACATTGTCGTTGTTTTCTCCAGAGAGGGATGCTGTTGTGTTGGCGTCCTCACAGGCTTAACTATGCTGGTCCAGCAGCTAGACTTGATCAAACCAGAAGTAACCTGCAAAACTCATCCAGGAAATTTACGCTGATCTAAACTTTTCAACATGACAATAAAAGACATTACTAATAATAACTAAAGACAAAAACTGGCTCTGCTAGGTTCAGCACCTGTGCTGTCAGCAAGCCAGGAAGTCAAGTCAAAGAATAGAAAAATCTAGAAAATCACTCCCAGCAAGCCTTGACATTACATCTCTCTGAGGCAAAAGGTCAGGCCCAGCAGCATCTTGTATGACTCAGGAAGAGGTCCGAAAGAGTTTTATACACCCCACGCAAAGCCCTTTGAGAGAAAAAATCATCAGCCATCATTTTGAAGGGTTTTCTAAACAACAGCTCAGTTCGAAATGACAAATCCAGACAGGTACAAACACAAAACATTTAGCAAAAATCCTTAAAACAATCCCATGAAAAGCTTAAATGAATCAACATAAAAAGGTTGCAAATAACCACTATCATTCTATCAAGGCTTCTTCACTGAGAACACTTCTCTCCAGTGGAGCGTGTGTGGGGCTCTAGCCAGCGGCAGAGGGAGGTTGGCTGTTGGCAGAAAGGTGAGATATCCCTGCCAATCCCCCTCCATCCCTCCGCACTCTGATGGGAATATTGAGCTCGCTACAAGTAATTAAATCAGCCGCCATTCAGCTGCATAACTGCCTAAATTACAAGAATGACAGTGAAAAGGAAACATCAAAAAAATCACATTGTGAATCTGTAATTGGTTTGAATCTAATTTGGTGTGCTACTGACATATTTGCAACGAATATCTTTATGCATTATCTACAGCACAATCAGTAACTTTGTACATAAAAGATTATTTAAAGATATCTGGTGCCATAGAATGGCATAACAGTTCAACTGAATGGACACTTCAGACTAGAGATGCACCGATGTATCGGCCAACAATCGGTATCGGCCGATAAAAGCAATTTATTTCACTATCGGCCATCGGCCGATTGTTCAAAATCAGCCGATGATCAGGGCCGATTATATCCTGTCAATCAAAAGGCGGCGGAAAAACGTGTCAGACTGCAACTCATTAACGTGACAATAAGGCATTAACAGTTAAAAAAGCTACATTAAAGCAGGCTCTATTTGACCAGATGAATCACCCGTAGTTCAAGCCAGCATTGCCAGATCCGCAGTTTTTCTCTACACCAAACACTCGTAGCACGCCTTGCATCCAATAATCACAAAGAGCTCTGTGCTTTCTTACTTCTGATAAGAAACAAACTCTCAGCTTTCAAATCCTGTACATTCTATCATGAAATACAAACAATGAATGCCGTTTTGATGCTTTTAAATGTGACGTGACAGATTGCTATTGCACCTCAGTTCAAGTCTCTTCCAGTTTAATAAGTTATAGCACAAAATACACATGAATGTACATCATAAGATGTTGAACGATATAGTATGGCTTACCAAAATGTATCATGTGTGTCTAATGTGATCGCTCAATCAGTGTTTCAACCGCGGAAAGATGCCAGTAAAACAGATTGTGAACAGTATGTCACTTAACGTGACATTTACCTCAGCAAAGTTATTCCGCTGTTCACAGTTCATTAGTTAGCTATAAAACAACACTGAAGAGGAGCTTTTTTACTTATAGTTATATATGTAGGCTATGTTTAAATAAATCTGGCATTAAGGTATTTATGAAAAAAAAGGAAAGTTTATGTTTAAGTTTATGGTAACAAAAGTGGTTAACCCTTTCACACGTGAGTTTAAAATATTCTAGCTGAGCCCCCAGCGTAAGTTTTTTTAGGCGACCGTTATTTTAGAATGTATAGCCTTATTGTTTCCATAGCGACGCGTCATGCTTGTCATGTGACACACCGCAGCCACAATAGGGCAGTATGACACATGGATAGTTTTTATTTCGTTTTTCCTTTTTTGATTCAAAATATTCACAAACACGCTCACTATATTATGAAATATCTGATATTCCAATTCTGAAATATGTGCAAGTAAATGTATTTGGTAGTTTAAACACTTTTATAATGACCGTGTTAGTTGATCTATACCGGGTGAGGGGCGCCACCATGTTAGTTCGCGCTGAATCCAAGCTGTGGTATTTACAACACGTAAATTCATCCTCTCCTCCTGAAACGCGTTAAAGTAAGTATCCAGTAAACTGGGAGAAGAGCAGAGTAAACTTTATAGTTATCTACACAATCTGTATGATATCAATAAAACATGTCGTCAGATTATATTTGTAAGGATCATTATGCTGCTTCCATAGACATCAGCGTGTATTTTACAATCTATAAATGTGTGCTTTTGCTAGTACTTATGTGTATTTAAAGGTCTGAAACCTAAAATAAGCATTATATGGTTGAAAACACTGAATATTTGTGATAATATCACAAGCGCTCAGCACGTGCGATCTGGCTCCGCGCCAGCCAATGCGCGAAAGCAGATTTGAATTCAGCAGTTGATGACGTGACGCACTGAACGTTCTAATCACACCGGTGTGATCGTACGCTTCAGGGACCAGCCAAGACTGACCACACCAGTGTGATCGTACGCATTAAAGGGTTAACATTCAACCTGTTCTTTTTCATCAGTATAATTTGTGATTTGAATTTTGTGAACGGGAGTTCCTCTTTTGCTGTGCTATAAGCCGGGCTTCGGACGCTTTCACTTTCGAATTCGAATTCACAAGCATCACTTTTTACAAGAAAAGATAATTGTCTGTTTTGCTTACATCTATTCACTGTTTAAAACTAAAACAAATGATTGAAATATGGTTTCATTGTTATTCTTGATTGAAAAGCACAACAACAATAAAACAGCACGCTACAAACTAACTTATATAATGTAATTAACATAAACGAATAAGATGAGGCATGGCATGGCATAGGCTACACCAGAATGTTTAGCAAACACTGAGGAATCAAATAAATAAAGAACATTTAAAGAAAGCCTCCATAGCGTAACGTGAGATAAACAGCAAAGACAAAACTAACATGTTCACCTTCTCTGGTTTATTTTTTATTTTACTTTCGCTTGAAAACCAAATCCTCCGTCCTGTCCGCCATCGTTTCCTCAGTATTTGCCGCTCGTTCTGACGCGGCAAGTATAAACCAGGCTCTGCTCCCAAAGAGCTCGCATTGAAAGCGCCTCTCTCACTCTCTTCACCTGATCAGAAATCTTACTCCTGCTGCACTGTGCGGCAGCTCTGCAGCTCGCGCTTTATGCATAGAGCGGAGCAGACGTTTTGGAGCAAAGCAGACCATGCACTGGCACAAATGCGACCACGTCAAATTTTTAACTCGCACATAACTATTGGTATCGGCCGATATCACTCTGAATAATCAGCTATCGGTATCGGCAGAAATTCAGTATCGGTGTCTCTCTACTTCAGACCCATCGGCTTGATAATGCAGTCTGGACATGCATGAGGGTTCTTTTTACTCAAACTGTGTTTAGCTGAGACATGCTGTGAAAGCGATCCTTCATTTGATGCTGGCAGACAGAGAGGAAGTGAGAATGCTCAGGCTGAATGTAGACTGGAGGGTGGTTTTAACTGTCCTCTGTCAGACAACACTACAGATCACATTTATCAAGAAGCAAAAACAGGTCTAGGGGAAGAATGTATGCAGATAGCATGTACACATGTACATAGTGCTGGTGCCGGAGCAGGTGCATAATCTATAGTCGTCTGTTAGAACTGTCTGCTTTCAAAAACTCACTGGAGACCAACAATACTGCAACTAACTATATTACTACATAATCTTCCTACAAATAAAACTGCCACATCACAGCCTTAAAGTTAAGAACATATTTTAGTATCCAAAGTAATTAAAAGAAATAGTTCACCCAAAAATTAACCTTGGAACAATTAATGAACAATCTTGTGAAGTGTAAAACTGTGATTGTAAGAAACAAGTCCATCATTAAGGCATTTTAACTTAAAATCTGTCACTTCTGGCCAAAATACCAGTCTATAATCCTTAATAACACTTGCTCAAATGAAAAATTTGTTCAGAATTTTTTTGCACTTTTAAACAGTGTTTGATCAGTGCATATTTCTCTTGTGACTCATTCAGCTTATCACTTCACAAGACGTTAATTGATGGAAGGAAGTCACGTGGAGTACTTGTATATGATTGTGATGCTTTTGTCAGCTGTTTGGACTGTCATTCTGACGGCACCCATTCACTGCAGAGGATCCATTGGTGAGTAAGTCATGTAATGCTAAATTTCTCCAAATCTGTTCTGAAGAAACAACTCATCTACATCTTGGATGGCCTGAGGGTGAGTACATTTTCAGCAATTTTTTTTTTTTTTTTTTAGGTGAACTATTCCTTTAATTCAGCAATTTAATTGGTATTATGTAATGAGTAATGCCTGGCTTTTTATAGTAAATATATAATTTATAGTGATTAATAATAAATAAAATAAAATAATAAAAAAAATTCATTCATTCAAATTCATTCATTAAATAAAATATATAATAAAAAAGGAGTAGCTTTGTTGTATGACCAAAATAGGAACAGGGTGTCCATCAAATGAATGACAGAACTGAATAGCACCACATCAGGTGCTTCCAGTCTAGATAGCTTTGCTGATTATAATGGGAGCGATCTAATTCTGTTTTCTAAGTTGGTCTTGTAAGACTGACACTGAAGAATAAAGCATCAGTTAAAGGGGTCATATGATGCGATTTCAAGTTTTCCTTTCTCTTTGGAGTGTTACAAGCTGTTCATGCATAGATGAAATCCCTAAAGTTGCAAAGACTAAAGTCTCAAACCCAAAGAGATATTCTTTATAAAAGTTAAGTCTCATCCACACCCCCCTAAAACGGCTCATTCAAACACGCCCCCACATGTCTACGTCACGATGTGGAAATATTTGCGTAATGCCACCCAAATGTTCACGCAAAGAAAGAAGGCGTGATTTCAGTAACCCCAGTATAGTGTTGTTGCAGTCATGTCAGTGAGACGCTGTGTGTTTCTATGCGAAAGCAAAAGCACTTTATTTGGGCTTCCGAAAGTAGACGCAATTAGATTTGTTTACAACAGAACAGCACAACCCAAATGTTCGAATTTGTGCAATGCATTTTATGGACGACAGTTTCGTGAACCTAGTAGAGTACAAGGCTGGCTATGCACGAAGGCTATTTCTAAAAAAAAATTCCGACTTTGCTGTGACAATCTGACACTTCTGAATCAGTGACTGTAAGTATGTTTTGTTATTAGTTCAAGTATTTGCTACTGACTGTTCAAATGCGGAGTTTTGCACATAATGCGTCGTGTGTGTGTGTGTGTGTGTGTGTGTGTGTGTGAGGGGAACAGGGTCACATCCCAGCGGAGTGTATAGCCCGTCAGAAATCGTCTTCACCGCGGCTTGTGTACTGCAAATACATACGAGCATCATCACTGTGTCTGTCACGTGACTCTGTTCCCCTTTTGGGCTTGAACTGATAAAACTAACTTGAAAGCTGAAGCTTGCGATTATGGTAAGGGGCGTTACATTTCCGATGCGTGCTTGTGGTGTTCGGCCAATCACAATGCACTGGGTCAGTTGGCCAATCAAAGCAGAATGCACTTGTTGGAAGGAGGGGCTTTGTAGAAAATGACGTGTTTGAGAGAGGCACGGCATAGAGGAACTACAATAATGCACAGTATTTGAAAAGAAATTAAGAAGAATAATATAAAAGTGGATATAATTAATATCAAATTAGATAAATATGTTCAACAATGCTAAAAAATAACATTAATTAACTGTATATGTTAAATGCATCAACACATTAACTTGACATCCTGTCAAAATATAACCTCACCATCTACACTTTCCATTGTTGAGTGACAATCACCTCCTTAATTACAGCGAGAAATGCAACATATTCAACCTACATCATCTTGGTAAGTGAAACACCCTCCTGGGAAAACTCCACTGACTTTTATCAAGCTATCAAACAAAACCACACTAAATTAAAAGGTAATGTGGCCACTGTGATACAAAGGAAAGAACACTGTTTGCTTATTAATTTTTAATTGTTGCACTTTACTGAATTGTTTCAGAAGATAATGCAGCACTGTGCTACTTCAGTTCATCTCCTGAGTGTTTCTTAGTAAATGTGAGATAAATCATCCCGGCAAACATGTACGCAAGGCTCATTCGCTCTCGAGGTTTGCAAGCAAGATATTTTTTCTTGGTAATTCTGTGAATGGAGACAATATTTGTTTCTAAATTTGTGCTGGCAGCAGCTACCTGAAATATATCTCAGTAACCACAAGCCCTAATAAGAGGGGGAAAAAAAATCTATAATAAAATTTTTCATTGGCAGAATTAGAAAACAAAGCACACAGACAGAGAAGGAGCTCAAACTGTGTCACTTATTGGTTTCCATGTTACTGCTTGTTTTACTGTTGTTTCGTAACAGCTCTGTAGTGACTCCCGAGTGACTGAGCACACAAACTATTCTACACAGCTACAACACAAAGCGGCTGCGGCTTTGTGATCATCTAAATTTATCTACAGAAATCAATAGTCCTAATGTGCAAAAGTGAAGAACATCAAACAGAATAGAATGAGACGATGTGTATCAGAGCTCGCTGTATTGGCTGATTTTTAAATCCTTTTTACGTAAAACACAAAAGAGGCTTAGAAGAGATAGATAAATGGATGCAAATGAAGGGAAAGGAGTGCCTACAAATTCTGATTAAAAACAGCATTACTAATTGCAAGAAAATGAGAGACAGATAAAGACCTGCAATTTTTTTTTTTTTAAATATGAAAATCTTCTTATCATTCAGACTGGATTTCATTTAGACACAACTTTCTGTTACTGCCACTACCATATCTAAATTAACCTCCACACTTTTGCCTTCTCACTCTCTTTCTCTCTTGTCTCCCAGGGCTGATTACTTCCCAGGTTGGATGTCATTTATCCCTTTAGCTGTCGAGGTGTGGGCCAGACTCCTCTCAGCTCTCTGTTAGCTCTGAGGGACCAATGTTCTAAGGTTGTGACCGTGGTTAACTGGCTGTCCTTTTCGCCCACCCCGGGACGGCATGCGTTGACACCATGAGTCAGCCTCCTGTCTGCTCCGGCACACCCCCTGGGATCCACTGGCCTGGCTGAGGATATTGAGACTCATTTTTCAGATTCCATGAGATTATAGTATATTGCTGTCAAGTACATGGACATATTTGACTACAAACTGTGTGCAATGTCATGATAGTAATGTAATGGCCCTGCTGAGATAATGTGTGATTGTTTACAATTCAACGCAGCACTGAATAATATTTAATATCAACAGATTATAGGTAATTCAAAGTGTTTTTAGAGTAATGGCAAAGGCATTTTTTAAGTATGCGGCTCAGACCAATGCATCCACGGGTGGCAAATGATAGATCGTTTTGAATCCAGTGGACCCAAACCCATCTGCTCTTGAAACCGAAAGCAAGACTTTCTGATGACTCCCAAAATACAGACAGAGAAAAATAAATGCTGAAAATTCAGATACACTAATTGAGGAAAAAAGAAAACTCTAAATAAACTAAAGGTGCTGGTGTTTGTGACAGCTGTCAGCAGTATTATTGAGTGAGTTTGTAATTGTCATGCAGCGGGCGGTTCACGGCCGAAAGGGAACGATTGAAGATGTTTTGGTGCTGCCAGTCAGAGACATATCAGCCTTCCAAAATGATCCACTGAATATTCATTAAGTTTAGCTCACTGAAAAAAGAGGTATGTCTAGGGCTGCTTCAAAATAAAAGCTGCAGAAACATTAGATGTGCGTAAGTTAATGAGCGCTTGTATTCCTTTCTGACCTCCTTTGATAGTAGTAGCATGTCTATGCATTTTCATTATAGCTCAGTTATTTCAATGCCATGCAATGGCATATATAGAAAGCTTTGTGAATTATGCATGATGACATTGACAAATTCAGATTTTCTGAACTACCACACAGAAGTGCTTGGAATTCTGCAGATGAACACATCAAATTAAATTAAGTCTCTTTATTAATCAAAAATGTATTGGAAACTTTCATTTAAAAATAAACAGTGCTATTTAACTAGATATTTTACTACATGTTATAAACACAAATGCAACATATAATTTCATGGAACACAAATCCAATGGCAAGGAATAGTTAAAAAAAAACTGAAAATGATTCTAAAAATAAGTGAAAATGAAAATGAGTTAGCTATATACAGTTAGCTATACGCATTACTTCATGCCCTGTGATATATTCGGCAGCATACAATTAAACATCAAATGTGTGTATTCCTTATACAACCAGTGGTTTGTATAAAATGACTGTTCAGAGCATGTTAGAAGGCTGCATCTATTGATTTCTTTGTCATAATTTTAGCTCTTTTCTGTGCCATATGCTCATTAGAAGTTGAACAGTGGTAAAATTGCCACCATGGGAAAGACTTCAAGAAGTAAGGCAGACAGAACAGTGTTCAGAAGAAGACTGGAATGGGATTGTAAAGGCTTTGCTTGTGCTGTCTTTGGTGTACATCTAACCTAACTTGGACTTCCAAAATGCAGCACTAAGCCAGTCACTCAAACAGCTGCCAGACTACATATCAGCACTGCATGCTAAGAAGGCTACTTCAGCCTGAATGCAGTCACATACCTTGATCCAGATCCTGAACCCTCAGCCTTTATGTCTCCTCTGCCCGGATTTGAATCAGTCACACTTGAAGGAATGGTGAATAGAGAGGCGAATCCCCATGTGAAATCACCTGATGCCCAGTGTCAACAGCAAATCTATTCCTGTTCCACTTTAAGCCTAGATAAGCAACACACGCAAGCTGATAGTCATACAAAGATAATATTCTTTGGGTTTTAAACCCTGATCCTAAAAACATGTTACCCCAAAAGATCAGCCAGATGAGAACGGAAAGTTTTATTGCAAATGAGTGCAAATATGCACACAACAAAATGCACTATAAAATGAAGCTACAATTAAATAAACTCCAAATAATGTAGAAACCTAAAAGTAATCTCTTTATTGAAAAGTGTTTACATTAAACAATTATGGCAGAAGACATGCCTAGCCTTCCAAACTGACAGTTTAAAAATAGACAGCCGAAACAACTTTGGATGGAGATAATTCTGTGGAAAGGCCTGTCGACTGGGGAAAAGAGCGGCTTATGCTGTGTTCTTATCTACGAGCAGAATAAACCCCGACGCCGTGACACATGGCATGCTGGCACACACCTCTGCTTTCATGCATTCTCTGAAAGCAGAACAGAGTTCAAAAGCATTAGCCGAATTCAGTGCCAGTGTAAAGCACTGCTAGACATCTTTAGCGCTCACATACTATGACAT
>JAFVLL020038907.1:0-21944 GCA_021397915.2 Tor tambroides
CTTTCGCTGTTTGATATGAAATGATACAGGCTACAGCGCGCGCCAGCACCTTTGTGCGTGTATTTGAAGAGCGCGCGCTACGAGCACAGTATCTTTTCCGCGCTCGTTTGACTCGCGCCTGGCGCGGAGGTGAAGTTAGAGCGCGTCTGAAACGTCTCCCGTTTGATGTAGTCATAAAGACGTTCTGTATCTAAATAAACGCAATCCTTTTCAAGAAAAAAAGAGACAGAGGCAGCAGTTGCGAATGGGGTGGCCAACCCTAGCCCCGCCCCTGCGTTAATTGCGTCAAATCAGAAAAAATTAATCGCATGCGTTAACGCGCTAATTTTGACACCACTAAAAAATACATAAATAAAAGAAATATTGAAATATCAGCGACATGACATCCCTTTTCAAAAAAGAATAATTCTCTAAGCTAATAGGTTGGATGGCACCAGGGTATTTACAAATTAATTTCTTTTTTATTAATATGAATAATTTATATATTTTAAAGGACTTTCATTTTATAGATCATAAGTCGTTTTGTCTTTAGTTAATAGAAAATGTTCATTTGCAAAAGTTTAAAAATTTTGGTAATTAAATAATTCCTGTTTGAATCAAACATTGAAAAAATAAACATTTTTCATTTAGAAATTGCTAGTAAATTTCACACTTAATTAGTTAAAAAAAGCAAGCTACACGTTAATTAAACATGAAATTTTGAAGTGGAAAGACTGAAATGATATTTTCTTGTAAAACCTACTCCAATAGGCCTAATCTTTGTTTTATTTACGAATTTGTAAAATAAATAAATAAATACATTTCATCAGAATAAATTGCATCACCCTGCATGCCTTTTTTGACAAGGGAAATGTCTAATATATCTATATATCTGTAATATAATATAAAAATGTTTCGAATTACAAGAAACTACAGGGTTTTCTCTTTCATTTTGTATAAAATGTTCAATGTGAGATGCAGGAAACACTTTAGGGTTCATTCATTCCTATTCTAACTGCATTTCCAGTGTCTCAACATCGTTATAGGGGATACAATTTCATGACAGGGCTTTTTGCGGATATGCGTGACGTCACCACAGCGTTTCCCCAGTCATCCAGATGGGGGCATCATGACACTCAAGTAAAATTAATCTGACATCGTGTTAGGCTAAACATCCTTTGTCTTTCGTCATTTGCATGCATACATGGACAGAATAGTACGTGACGTGACCATCCAGGTAAACAAGATCAAATGCATATAGAGACAACAGATCATTTATTCTTGAACTTATTTTTGCATGCAATACTAATGTTTATGAGGATGTTTAATAGGATGGAGACAAAGGAATCCTTGCTTTCTTCATTTCTTCATTTTCTTCTAAAAATCATAATGGCTATATTCTAAATACAATGCTAGAATATAAAAAAGTAATATAATTATATTCATTTTAGAAATATATTTACATATATTTTTATTTATATATTGTTTATTTACAAATTATACATATACATATATACAGTGTGTGTGTGCGTATATACATACACACACACATACATACACGATATCAAAAATATAAAATAAAATACATAAAAATAAAATATATATGAAATAAAAAATACAACTTAAAATAATTTACAATATGATATATAAAAAAGTAAATATTGAAAGAATTCTAGGCAATTGGAATTTGCTGTAAACTGCATTAAACCAGGGAAATGACAAATTAATTTCCTTTTGATCACTGAATAATTTATATATGTGATCCTGGAGCACAAAAGCAGTCTTAAGTCGCTGGGGTATATTTGTAGCAATAGCCAACAATACATTGTATGGGTCAAAATTTTCCATTTTTCTTTTATGTCAAAAATTATTAAGATGTTAAGTAAAGATCATATTCCATGAAGTTATTTTGTAATTTTCCTACCATAAATACATCAAAACTTAATTTTGATTACTAATTTACATTGCTAAGGACTTCATTTGGACAACTAAAGGTGATTTTCTCAATATTTTGATTTTTTTGCACCCTCAGATTCCAGATTTTCAAATAGTTGTATCTCAGCCAAATATTGTCCTAACAAACCATACAGCAATGGAAAGCTTATTTATTCAGATGATGTATAAATCTCAATTTCAAAAAATTGACCCTTATGACTGGTTTTGTGGTCCAGGGTCATATATTTTAAAGGACTTTCATTTTATAGATATTCCAAGAACAATTTCTAGTCTATTTCACTAGTATCAGAGTTAAAATAAAAAATAGAAAAGTTGATAAAAAAAATAATAATTTAGAATACAAATTTCAAGTAGTTTTAAAAATACTGATAATTAAGATATATATATATATATATATATATATATATATATATATATATATAATTCCACACGTGCACTTGGGACCGGATGTTGTATGACAGAGCTCGCGATTTGTTTACTCATTCAGCGGGTGCGCGCTTCAGTCCAAGATGGCTACTGGAGACAATAGCGGTCGGGTTCCGTGTTTAAATTTCTCCGGACCCGGACCTTTGGGTAACAGCCAACCGAGCAACAGTCCTTACGCTTTGGCTGCGAGTCACGGAGGATCCGTAGGAGCCGGCGGAGGCTCTCAGAACGTAACGAGACGCTCAAATCCGCAACCGGGGCCTGCGGGCCTGGAAAACCCCGGTGTTGCCTTAGGACCTCCGCCGAACCTCATGAACTCTCTCCCGGCTGCCGCGGCGGTGGTGGGGCCGCCGGCTTCGGCCGCCTCGAATATGACTGGAAACCCGTCAAACGCAGCGATGACACCGGCGACACACTCGTCTCTGTCCCATGCCCCGGCCGCAGCCGCCGTGCTCGTGTACCGGGAGCCCGTTTATAACTGGCAGGCGACGAAAAGCACCGTGAAAGAGAGATTTGCGTTTTTGTTCAATAATGAAGTCCTGAGTGATGTTCACTTTCTAGTGGGTAAAGGAATGGGAGTCCAGCGGATACCTGCGCACAGGTGATTAACTAAACACACTGATGATATTATAACAGTAAATTATTAAAATGACTCTTCTGTTTTTTTTTTTTTTTACTCACCCTCATGTTGTATTAAAACGTGTATGACTTGCTTTATCCGTGGAACACAACAGGAGATGTTTAGCGGGATGTTCATGCGCCCGTTTCAGTATAATGGAAGTGGATGGGGACTGGAGCTGTCGAGCTCCAAAAATGACAAAAAGCATCATAACAGTAGTCCATATATCTCATGCACTATTTTAACAAGTCATCCGAAGTTATACGATAACTTTGTGTAAGAAGCGGACTGAAATTAATACATTATTCGTTAAAAATAGTCTCCTCAGCTGACGCTGTTAATTCGCGGCAAGCTTGCGCAGTCTCATATGACGCGCGTCCGGTTGACAACTGGTCACGAGACACAAGAGAGCCAATAACGTTTACGTTTTTATGATAAAAACCGACCATTAAAATAGTTTTGCATTGTGACAAGTGTGTTTGTCATTAACTTGCGTTTTAAATTCCCATGGGATAAAAAATAAAATAAAAGTATTTGCGACTTTTTATCACAGAAATTGGATTTTTTTTTTAATCAGTTCTGAGAAAAAAGTCAAAAATACGTGATAGAAACAGAATTGCGAGATATGAACTCAGAAATCAGACTTCTTTCCTCGCAATTTTGAGTTTACATCTTGCAATTCTGTCTTTTTCTGCCATGAAATAATAATAAAAAAAAGGTCATTGTGATTTTTTTTTTTTTTTTTTTTTTTAATAGCAGATTTTTTAGCAAAGATACAACCCCAGAACTCAGATTTTTTTACATTTGTTTTTAGTTTATTTCTGCCCTGGAATAAAAAAATAAAAATGTACTTGCAACTTTTAATCTCACAATTCCAACTTTTTCTTGCAATTCTGGGTTAACATCTTGAAATTGGAATTTATATTTTCAACAAATATAAATATAACAAATACTACCATGGTGTAAACATATTTTGATTTTGGCAGGCATATGCTTATTTGTCATTAAAATAATACTTTTATTAAGTAAATGTATTTATAATATTATAAAAGCATTATTTATTATAATAATAATTATTATAATAATTATTTGTAATATCAATATTACCATTGCAGGTTTGTTCTGGCCGTTGGCAGTGCAGTATTTGATGCCATGTTTAATGGAGGCATGGCCACCACATCCACAGAGATCGAGCTTCCTGATGTAGAAGCTGCAGCATTTCTCGCATTGCTCAAGTATGAGCATTTTTCTAAATATGCATGAACATACAGTACTTCAGATATGTAAATAATGACCTTTTCTTCAGGTTCCTGTACTCTGATGAGGTTCAAATCGGACCCGAGACGGTGATGACGACTCTCTACACCGCAAAGAAATACGCCGTTCCGGCTCTGGAGGCCCATTGTGTGGAGTTTCTGAAGAAGAACCTGCGCGCAGACAATGCGTTCATGCTGCTCACACAGGTAGAGCTCATTCATGCCTGGGATGTTTGCACAGACTCCTGTGGGTCTGACAGGCTGATGTGTTGTTTGTTTGAAGGCGAGACTGTTCGATGAACCGCAGCTGGCCAGCCTGTGCCTGGAGAACATCGACAAAAACACAGGAGACGCTCTGGCCGCTGAGGGATTCACAGATATTGATCTGGGTACTGTATCACGGAAACAAATCCACGGTATAATGCATATAGGCCTGCTGCGCAAACTCTGACAGCACTGAATCAGGGTTAAAGAGATCGTTCACCTAAAAATGACAATTCTGTCAACATATTTACCCTGCTGAACACAGAAGAAGATATTTTGAAGAATGTTACTAACCAAAGAGTTGTTGGTTGCCATTGGCTTCTGTTGACTTTTGTGTTCAGCAGAAGAAAGAAACTCATACAGGTTTGAGGGTGATTTTCATTTTTGGGTGAACTACTCCTTTAATATATTATATCTCATAATCATGCCATTTTTTGATGTTTTTATTTGACTTCATCCTGTTGTTTTCTTTTAGTTGTATTGCTAAAGGTTCCATTTGTTAACATTAGTTAACATTAGAAGGACTTTGAAAGCATTTATTAATCTTAGTTAATTCCAACATTTAATAATACATTACTTAAAATAATGTATCTCTTTAATATTAGTTAATGCAGTGTGAACTAACATGAACAAAGCATGAAAAGCTTTATTTTTATTTACAAATGTTAACAAAGATGAATAAATACTGTAACAAATGCATTGCCTATTGTTAGTCAATATATTAACTAATGGGACCTTATTGAAAAGTGTTACTAGTTTTTTATTTGATAGTGTTTGCTTGAATAACTATGCAATATGCTATTGTTTTAAAATAATATACACTACAATTCAGAAGTTTACAATGTTTTTTTTAAAAAAGAAATTAATACTTTTATTCAGCAAGAACACATTAAATTGATCAAAATGACAGTGAATAATATGAAGATGTCTGTTTCAAATAAATGCTGTTCTTTTGAACTTTCTATTCATCTGTGAATCCTAAAAAATAAAATGTATCACGGTTTCAACACAAATATTGTGCAGCACAACTGTTTTCAGCAATGATAATAATCAGAAATGTTTCTTAAGCAGCAAATCGGCATATTAGAATGATTTCTGAAGATCATGTGACACTGAAGACTGGAGTAATGATGCTGAAAATCCAGCTTTGATCACAGAAATAAATTACATTTTACTTTACATTCACAGAGAAAACTTATTTTAAATGTAATAAAATTTCACAGTTTTTACTGTGTTTTTGGTCAAATAAATGCAGCCTTGATGAGCAAAAGAGACTTCTTTCAAAAACATTAAAAAAACTAAGTCTTATATTTTTGGTCTTATGAAAAGCCTGGTTGGTTCCTCGCATCCTCACAGACGTCTGTCTCTCTCTTGTCTCTGTCAGATACGCTGGTTGCGGTGTTGGAGAGAGATACTCTGGGTGTGCGCGAGGTGCATTTGTTCGGAGCGGCGGTTCGCTGGGCAGAAGCTGAAGCTCATCGACAGCAGCTCCAGTCCACGCCGGAGAACAAGAGACGCGTGCTGGGAAAAGCCCTCAATCTCATCCGCTTCCCTCTCATGACCATAGAGGAGTTCGCTGCAGGTCTCTATACATGCTACACTTATGGCATTAACCCTGTAAAACCTGAAATATGAATCAAAAATCAAAAAATACAAATTTATTGAACCTTTAGACAATATATAATATTGATACATGAGGCTTTATTGGCTCATATAATCTTATATAGTGAGAACAAGAAGGGAAAAACAGCTCAGTTTTATTCATAGACTCAAACTGAGCAAAAATATGTAATTTGCTGCAATTCTGATGCTTGTAATGTAAATCAATGAGATTTTTCTAACGGTAGAGCAGAGACTGACAAAAAATGCTCTAAATATCAGTGGTCACTCTATATCTCCAATAATATGTCTTGGTAAGATGAGATTGAAATGATCCAAACATATAATGCTGATTGAGAGATGACGAAATAAAGGCTCCTCAGAAGATGTGAGATGAAGATCATTCCTCCGCTGAGGAACAGTGAAAGTCAAGCTTCTGGAAACAAACGCTCCTCAAAAGATCCTGATGATCAGATTTGAGACTAAAAAATGATTGATGGAGAATCAAGTCAAGCTGAGCTGCTTCAGTCCAGTATGTGTTCATCTGGAAATATTACTACATAGGGTTGGGTATCGTTTGAATTTTATGAATTCCAATTCCGATTCTGCTTATCGATTCCGATTCTTATAGATTCCCAGTTTTGATTCCAATGTAGTCAGATATTTAGATATCAAACATATTCTGTCTCTCATTTTGCAAAACATTTAATTCCTGCTGAATACTATGAACAATTACAGTTTTTCTCGATTGCTTAAACACATTTCCTGAAATGATGCCTCTTTTTTGCGAAACTCTAAACACAAATCCATAACTTCTAACTCAATTCCCCAAACTTGCTATATTCAGGTCAAAATGAAGCTGCAGAGGGCAACAGAATAAGTATTCTGTGTATTACACTTGATAGATTTTACAATAGGCCTAGGTTCGACTCTGGGAGGATTTAATAATGACTCGTTGGGCCACTTATAGTAAATGAATTAACAGCCGGCACTTTTTAATACAAACACATGAAAACAATATTTTGAACAATTTTCACAGTTTGAAGGAATACTCAATTTTTCTGGTTCCCACTCAACATCCGTAAATGAAGTGAATAGATGGTTTAGGATTGAGTCCAATGTTTATGAAGTCCAGGAATAAAGAAAAAAGAAAAGAAAGTGTCTCTAATCCTTCGGCTCCTTTGTATGTATGTGAAATCCTCGAATGTCAGTGTGTGTAAAGGCCTTTTTATGTTATTTACTACCCGGGTAGTGTGTATGTGTGTAGGAGATCTCAGCTTAGCTGTAAACTTCAGCGGATCCGTGCAGAATCACGATTTGAATCGCAGATCAGGGCTCTGGCTCGCCATTCGAACAATCACTCGAGCAGAATCAGCGTTCAAAAAAACCAATCTGCACAAAACAATGCAGTCACATTAAACATCTCTGAATTTCATCAACTTCAACAACGATATTTTCTATCAGTTGCACAAAAATGTCCGTAAGTACATGTTAATCATGCTCGTGACAACATTTGTCAACGTATAACGTATTTCTTTTCACTCATTGACATTTACATACTTGTGAATGATGCAATCATTCAACCGAAACGGATTAACAAGCGTCATACACCAATTAATTAACTCCGTACGAGTACAAACCCTCTTTAAACATACAAAAATACATTCTTAAGATCATATATAACTCATATAAAGAATTATATAAATTGGTTTTTTTATAACACATATAAAGAAAGATGAACGTCTAGTAATTCAAAGTAATGCGTAAACAAGCAAAACTCACCAGAGTTCTCACAAAAGAAAAAGTCGTAATCAAAAGACTGGTTTCGACAGGATGAAGTTGAACTTGTGCTATAATTAACACTCTTAAAGAAAGAAGTCACACATTAAAATGGAGAAACATAACAAAATTGCTTAATTTTCTAAGACCGCATGCGAACCTCGTGCGTTTCCAGCAGGCTTCTTCGTCTGAACTAGACGCAATTGATTCAACATGTATACCACAGCGTTAACCGCCCTCTAGTGGCAAATCATAGAATTGCACCAAGAGATTCTTAGTGACATACAACTAAAGGGAGTGGAGAATGAATTTAGGATATGATTGAACCAATTAAATGTGCAATTTAAGGGGGTTACAACAAGAAGACAGATAACAACTGACAATGCACGTGGTGATTCTACATCTGCGTTTCAGGGACAAATCACACCAGCAATGTGGCACAAAGACTTTAAAATTTCAGGCCTCATTGGTGAGCCAGGTCAGAAGGACAGATTGTCATTTTCAAGTCTTGCACGTCAAATAGAAAGTGGGTTAAATAAAGGCTACCTTGAGCAAGATATTATTGATGCGGTCATCCGAGCGATCACACCTGGACTTCAGTTGCGTAGTTATCTTGAAGGCAAAGCAGACCTCACGCTTCCAACATTAAGAAGAATTCTCCGCTCTCACTATCAAGAGAAAAATGCAACAGAACTATACAAACAGCTCACTGCAGAGGCCCAGCGTGCTAAAGAAACGCCACAAAGCTTTCTCATTCGTGTTCTTGATCTGAGACAGAAAATTCTGTTCGCTTCACAAGAAGATGAGTCTGGCTTAAAATATGACCCGGCTTTAGTTCAAAACATGTTCCTTCATACCATGTTGACTGGCTTACAGAATGACCGTATTCAAAGTGACCTCCAGCCATTCCTGTCTGACCCCACAATTTCAGATGAAGTGTTGCTGGAGAGATTAAATGTTGCATGTTCCCATGAGACAGAAAGACAAAATAAACGAAAGTCCGAACGCAGTGCTGCTGTGCATGTCACACAGTTAAATGAATCAAAACATCAATCAAAACAGACAAAAGTTGACCTGATGTCGCAACTGCAAAGCTTAAGCAGTGAGATAATGCAAATTAAAGAAACAATCCAACAGCCCTCACCTGCTTCTCAGTGTTTTGCGGTCAGTAACAAGGCTCCAGTGATGACGACGACTCGTCAGCCGCTACAAGATTTCTCACAAAGTTACCAGCCGGTAGCAGAGTGGAATAAAGAGCTGCCAAACCAAACATGGGGAATAAGTCACCCAACGTATGAACAACATCAGTATCCACTGCAGCCCCACCACCCTAAATCACAACAGAACTCAGTTTCACAACAACAGTATATGACATCACAGCCTCACAGTCTGCAACCATGTTCAGTGCCATTACAGCAGCCCCTGCTACATCCAACGTCAACACAGTATGCAACGCAGCCATCAAGATATGCTGTCCCCCCACAGCCTCGCCCACCACAGTTTAATACAGCTCCCCAACAGTATACAGCAACATCGCCACTACCACAGTACCCTCAGCAGTTTCGACAGCCACGTCCCCCAAGGACAAGACAGTGCTTTTATTGCCAGCAAAGGGGACCAGAGGAACTATGCACCCATTGTTATTGTTGTGGTAGCAGTGAGCACTTTTCAGCAGGCTGCAGAACCAGAGGTGAAGTGAAACTGAAGGACATTAAGTGACCTGAAGTGAAATTGAAGGACATTTCTGAGGCAACAGAAGCTCCAGATGGCCTGCAGCTTGTGGCAGCTAATGGGACCAGTATGCCTTATGTTGGATGGGTAGAGATAACTTTCAAATTGGCTTCCCCTGTTGATAGCGTAAAAGAGTTAGTCATTCCTGTCCTCGTCTTAAAAGATCAAAGGTTATCCAAACCAATCATCGGCTACAATGTGATTGAACAAGTGATGAGACAGAGTGAAGCAAGTGAAGATAATGAAGTGAGTAAAGGACGTTTGCACAAGATTGTCAAGTATGCCTTCCCTGGCATGAAGAAAAATAAGATACAGACCTTCATTAATCTTGTGACTACTGAGAATTCGGATGAATATTTGGTGAAAACGATGAAAGACCCTGTGAACATACCAAAACGCACAGTTATGCAGATACTGTGTCAAGTTAAAATGCCATATATGAAGCAAGACACTGTTTTCTTGTTTGAACCACATGTAAACCCACAGTGTACAGATGGTCTAGAACCTCTGGAAACCCTAGTAACTCTTCAGAAAGGAAGTCGTCCAGTGGTCAAGATCAGCATACAGAACATTACAGACCATGATATCAGGCTTGCAGGGAAAACTGAGCTTGGGACAATGCAATCAATAAAATCTGTACTACCAACTGCAGTATCACATTGTGCAACAACAGCCATGATCAGTGAGGTTAAAAAAAACACCAATGCTAATGAAAGTAACAGTGAAGAATTGTGGGACCCACCTGCTGATGTAAGCCACTTACCTTTGCACCAGCAAAATAAAGTAAAACAGCTACTACGAGAAGAGTGCCATTCATTTTCAAGGTCAGATGACGATATTGGGTGCATCAAAGATCTTCAGCTAAGTATCTCTCTGACTGATGATACGCCTGTTGTCCGCATGTACACTTCAGTCCCCAAGCCACTGTATCAGGAAATGAAGGACTACCTGCATGACTTAATTGCCCAAGGCTGGATTGAGAAAACCCATTCTCCCTACTCTTCACCAATCGTATGTGTTCGTAAGAAAGATGGCAGCCTTAGCTTATGCACTGACTCAATAGGAAGACACTACCTGATCGCCAGCCTATCCCGAGAGTACAAGACATTCTAGACAGTTTAGGAGGTAATGCCTGGTTTTCAGTATTAGATCAGGGCAAGGCTTACCATCAAGGTTTTATGTCCCCAGAGAGCAGACCATTGACAGCATTCAGTACACCATGGGGCTTATATGAGTGGGTTCGTATTCCCTTTGGCCTCATGAATGCACCTGCAGCATTTCAGCATTTCATGGAAGAGTGCTTAGAAGGACTTAGAGATGAAATTTGTGTGCCCTACTTGGATGACATCCTGGTTTTCAGCAAGACATTTGATGGACATCTTGAAGCGATGAGAAAAGTGTTGCAACGTTTACAAGCCCATGGAGTAAAGCTGAAACCACGAAAGTGTGATATGTTCAAGAATGAGGTTCGCTACTTAGGCCGAATTGTTTCCGCAGAAGGCAGTAGAATGGACCCTGCAGACACTGTTGCAGTAACAGCACTTAAAGAGAAAAGACCAAGCACTGTGGGAGAGCTACGGAAAATTTTAGGTCTACTGAGTTACTATCGCCAGTACATCAAAGACTTTTCACGAATTGCTAAACCCCTTTACGACCTTCTGAAGAGCAACGAGAAAAATGAGAGCACAAAGAAAAGAAACTGCAGAGTAGTAACCAACAGAAAAAGTCACGTGGTGCCATCCAGTAAGCTGATCGAATGGACAGAGTACCATCAAGAAACATTGTCAAAGCTGATTGATTGTCTCGTTCAACCTCCAATATTGGGATTTCCAGACTTTTCAAGAGCATTCGTACTTCACACAGATGCATCCAACCAAGGTCTAGGTGCTGTCTTGTATCAGAACCAGAACGGAAAGCTAAGAGTGATAGCCTATGGTTCAAGAACATTGACCAATGCAGAGAGAAACTACCACCTGCACAGTGGAAAGTTGGAGTTTCTAGCCCTCAAATGGGCTATAACAGAAAAGTTTCGAGACTACCTATATTATGCACCTACCTTCACCGTGTACAGTGATAACAATCCCCTCACTTATGTGTTGTCCTCTGCAAAGTTAAATGCCACTGGATGCAGATGGGTTGCTGAACTTGCAGACTTCCATTTCACCATTCGCTATCGCCCAGGTAAAGAGAATGTGGATGCTGATTCACTATCCAGAATGCCAGTTGATATAGAAACAGCAATGAGAGAATTTACAGAGGAGCTTTCATCAGAATGTGTGGGAGCCACAATACAAGCTGTGGAGGTACAGCACGACCCAGATCCACCCCTTACGTTAGTCTGTCAGTGTGCGCCAGCATGCATGGAGATTGGTGATGAACGCTACAAATCATTATCAAAAGAGGAGATCCGGCAAGCCCAAAGAGATGACACGAATGTCAAAGAAATCATAGATTACTTACAGTCAGAAAGTAGACCTTCTTCAAAGCAGTGGCGGTCAGCCAATCCTACAGTTAGAGGTCTAATGCGTGAGTGGGACAAGCTAGTGTTGGACGAGTATGGCATACTGCACCGCAAAACATCACAACGAAAACAGCTAGTGTTGCCTGCCCAGTTTAAGAGTATTGTCTTGAGGGAACTGCATGATGAGATGGGTCACCAAGGTCTTGATCGCACAACCAGCCTCATCAGAGATCGCTTTTTCTGGCCCTACATGAAAAAGGATATCGAACACTATGTGCTGAGAACCTGTTCATGCATAAAGCAGAAAAAACCATGCAGAGAGATTAGGGCACCCCTCAAGAGCATCAAGACGACACATCCATTTGAGTTAGTATCCATTGACTTCCTTCACTTAGACAAGTGCAAGGGGGGTTACGAGTATATCCTGGTGATCATCGACCATTTCACTCGATTCGTGCAGGCATATGCTACAACTTCAAAATCTGGAAAAACTGTAGCAGATCGTTTGTTCAATGATTTTGCCCTGAGGTTTGGGTTCCCCTCGCGAATACACCATGACCAAGGCAGGGAATTCGAAAATCAACTCTTCGATCAGCTCCAAAAATACAGCGACATCACTGCCTCTAGAACGACCCCGTACCACCCGCAAGGAAATGGACAAGTAGAAAGATTCAATCGGACCATTCTGCAGATGCTCAAAACTCTCACAGAAAAACAGAAACTGAATTGGAAAGAGGAATTGAATAAGCTAGTTTTTGCCTACAATTGTACTAAAAGCGAAGTGACTGGATTCTCACCTTTCTACCTCATGTTCGGTCGCTCTCCAAGACTTCCAGTTGATGCGTTGTTTGGCCTCAATCCAGACAAAGGTTCCGTCGACCACAGTGAATATGTGGAGAGGTGGACAAAGGGTATGCAAGAGGCTTATGAGATTGCCAGTGAGCATGCAAAGAAGTGTACTGAGAGAAACAAAAGAAATTATGACCAAAAAGTAAGATGTACTAGTTTATATCCTGGTAGCAGAGTTCTGGTGAAAAATCTGGCTCAAAAAGGGGGTCCAGGAAAACTTCGAAATTTCTGGGAAGATGAAGTCCACATCGTCATTCGCCAGGCTGCTGAAGATACTCCAATCTATGAAGTGAAACCAGAGCAGGGCAAAGGCAGATCAAGAGTGTTGCATCGTAATCATCTTCTCCCCTGTGATCACTTACCTCAGGTTACCACACAGACTCAAAATGCCACACTGAAGCGAAAACACCAACAGAAAAGCACAGCTTTACCTGCTGAGAGAAGGGAGGAACATGAGCCAGAGAATGACAGTGAAAGTGATGACGAGTACTATGTGCAAGTTGAACCCTACCAGTTCAGAACACAGCCGAATAGTCATAATCAGATGGAAAAGGAAACCACATCACAACTGTTACATACTAGTGAGAAATCATCAGTTCAGTCAGAACAAATGCTTGAGTTGACAGTGTTGCCACATCTAGCTGAACAGGAACAAGATGTACTAGAACATGTTGATGTACCTGCTGCAGAACGACTCTTACCTGTTGGAGAACACCGCTTACCTGAACAACACTTACCTGCTGAGGAACACCGCTTACCTGAACAACACTTACCTGCTGGAGAACACTGCTTACCTGAACAACACTTACCTGCTGAAGAACGACGATTACCTGATCAACATTTACCAGAACATCACTTACCTGCACAGAGGAATCCTGCAGATGAACCATCTAGAATCCGACAACGACGACCACCAAAGAGGTTCACATATGAAAATTTTGGAACCCCTACATGCTACAGTGTACAAAATGCAAGAAATGACTTTAATCCACACCCCATACACACATGGACACCAAATATGAATTCTTGGGTACCAATGCAGATTCATTATTCTCAGCCCTCACTTATCTATTATCCAGCCAATTAAAGAACCCCAATGAACCTTCACTTGACCAGGTCTCAGGTGGCACTGCAGAACTGTACTGACTAACTGCCTAACTGATTGCACTTATCTGTTGCCAACAAAGGGACTGCGACACTCATAGAATGAACTGTTGTTGGGCCGAAAACAAAACAAAACATGGACTGTTTAAAGGCCTAGACAAATTAAATGAACTGAATGTTCTGAAACTTTCCTTGGAGCACCTCGGAGAACAGCTTGAAGTATTTGTTGCACTTGAACTTGACTATTTCCTGTATGGACTTGATTCTTAATGAACATTCCTTAGTGCCTTAATTCTGGGACTGTTGTTTGGGGCACTAGCTCATTGAACTTGAATTCAGAAAAGCTGATAATCAGCTAACAAGGACTGTCTGTAAAACAGGAACATGATGAGTGATTATTGAATGTATGTACTGAATGTAAAAAAAATAAAAAATAAAAAAAATAATTGAGAATAAGTATTGAAAAACATGTGACCTGGTACCTTTACAAGTGTGAAGTGAAATGATATGGACTGGTTTAGAACTTTGAGTGTATTGATGTCGGGACGACATTTTATTTTGTTGGGGAGAGTGTGACCACCCTGCTGCGTAGAGTTTGTGTCATAAAAATATTAAATTATTTGTATATATTTTGTTATGTATTTATGTATGTCTATTTCTATTTACATGTGTATATAAGTTTAATTTAAATTAATTTAATGTGTTATAATGAGTTTGCACTGGACAGTCCAGCTGCATTTTCCGAATTCTGGTGGCAGTTGAGAGAGAGTAGAGTTACCGTGACAACTGCAGCGCATCCTCAGACAACAAAGAGGACCGCTTGGGCAACCACTAACTCTTGTCTCTGTCTCTCTCATTCACTGTCAAGAGAGTACTACATAGATATATATATATATATATATACACACATACATACAGATAGATAGAGCTATATATAGATATATGTATTAGGCTTGCTGCGATAGACTGTGTTGGCGGTAATACCGGTGTTAAGCCGCAACACCGGGTACGTCACTTGCCCACCGCGGCACCATCCCTCACCATCATTTTGATTTTTTTAATAGTAATAAAAATCATTTAGTTCAGTTAGAGAACAGACACTACAATTAAAACTGAACATGGCTGCTCAATGCAGCACACCGAACGAATGACAGTCGTGCATCACTGATCAGATTGGAGAGTGAGTCGAGGTGACTGACAAGAAGAGTGAGGTGAGACAGACAAGACGATGGCAGAATAGTTTCAAAATGAAATGTAAAAGCTCCTGTTTTAAAAATATTTTGGATTTTGAAAAGCCTGTTGACCTGCTATATATCTAAGGTGATATTGGAAGGTTTTTTTTTTTAAAACATTCATTTCTCATTTATTTGGTTCCACGGAATTTGCTGATTTTTATTTAATTTAAACTGTGATTTTTTTTTCCCCATTATTTTACATCAAGGTGTATGCAGTCCGTGCCTCCAAACTTTCTTAATCGTTTTGCTAATAAACGTTGTGTGTTTTTTAATTATGTGTTCCTCAGTTTTTACTGGTTTTGTATACCTATTTAAAATTTGTAAGTTATTTATTTTACATTAGGCATAGCCTATAGCATGGTGTATTTTTATTCGTTTTGTTAATAAAAGTTAGGCTATATGTTCTACATTGTATTTTGTTGTTGTTGCTTGAATTGAATTCAAGCAATTGATGCTGAATTGCCGCTAATTTAAAAGTGAAAGTTTTGCCGCTGAAAGCCGCTAATTTAAAAGTGAAAAATTCCTTGTGTGTTTATCATTAACACTTGTTTCTCTAGATAATGTTATATGACGCACCATTACTTCAAACGAGTTGTACTTAAAGCCTGTCTTCTGAGAAATACTGAAAACATTGCTATAAATTGTAGCAACACCTCCCCTTTGCCTTTTGGACACGGCTCATTTTTATTACAGTAATCTTGGGGGGTAGACTCGTTTAAAATAATGTATTCATCTGGTTTTAGCCAGGTTTCTGTCAAACAGAGCACATCTAGTTTGTGATCAGTGATCATATCATTTATAAAAAGTGCTTTCGTAGAAAGGGATCTTATATTCAATAGGCCAAGCTTTATAATTTGTTTCTCTGTGTTATATAAATTTTTTATTTGTTGAACATCAATTAAATTGTTACTCATAAATTGGTTTGGATGTTTTTTTGTATTTTCTAGTTCGGGGAACAGACACAGTCTCTATAGTGTGATATCTAGGTGAAGGAGTCTCTATGTGCTGAGAATTAACTGACTTCTGTGGCGTGAGGCGCCTAGCATACGGTTGGTTTAGCCAGTCTGTCTGCTTCCTGACCTGGGCCCCAGTTAGTCAAGTACAAACCCTAAGACTATTTGCCATATTTCTAGAGAGAAGAGCGGCACCACCCCAGGATGGATGAAGGCCATCTCTTTTCAACAGGTCAGGTCTGCCCCAAAAACTCGTCCAATTATCTATAAAACTTATGTTATTCAGCAGGCACCACTTAGACATTAAGCCATTGAGTGACGAACAGTCTGCTATGAATCTCATCTCCACGGTAAGCAGGGAGTGGGCCAGAGCATATTACAGTGTCTGACATCGTATTTGCAAGTTCACACACCTCTTTTTCCCAAAATATATTTATTGCCATTTTGTGCAGATTCAGCATCTTATATATACACAAAAATTAGTAATCCACCGTTCTGCTTTTCATCCCACATCCAATCCCTCATCTCTTCCACCCCTAACATCCCAAACATACAACACAACCAAGTAAAAGTAACAATACTGTAAGTGTAGTTTTTAAATGATACAGTAAATGTACAAATAAAAAAACATATATATAAAAAATAAAAAAAACTTAATCCTCTTCTGCATCTTCAAGTGACAGATCAATAGTATCAATATAATTCAACAAAGGTTTCCATGTTTTGTAAAAGGGTTTTAAAGACCCTTTTAATGAAAAAAACAATTTTTTCCAGCTTTAAACACAAAAGAATTTCTTTTACCCATCTATCATAAGGAGGGGACGCATGTTTCCACTTAAGGAGAATAAGTCTCCTAGCCAATAGTGTGGTGAAAGCAACAACGTGTTGTGTTGTTGAAGGCAAATTTGGCTCAGAAGGAATTCCGAACAAAGCTGTAAGAGGGTTTGGAGTAGCTAATATGTTAAAGGTGTTTTCAAAAGTATCAAATATTTTAGACCAAAACTCTGTCAATCTTGGACAAGACCAAAACATATGTGTGTGATTTGCTGGAGATTGTCGGCACCTATTGCAAGCGTTTCTTCTGTCTGGGTATATTTTAGCTAATCTGGCGTTAGTGTAGTGTGCTCTGTGAAGAATCTTACATTGCATCAAACTGTGTCGGGCACATATAGAGGAAGAGTGTACTAAATCAAGTATATAGTCCCACTCTATTTTGCTGATAGTGATCCCCAGTTCTTGTTCCCAAATACTCTTGGGTGATTCAGAGGGGTCAGAACTGAAAGAATCTAGTGATTCATAAATGACAGAGATTAGCCCTCTTCTATCTGGGTTAAGAGAAAGAATGGTGTCCATTTTTGAATCAGGAGGACGATTAGGAAACTGAGGAAACTTCACACACCTCTTTAACATTATTTTTAGTGATCTCTGACTGGCGAAGTCGAACATCATTAGCGGCAACGTGGATAACAATCTTACTGAATTTACGTTTAGCATTAGCCAGCACTTTTAAATTTACCAAGATATCAGGCGCTCTGGCTCCCGGTAAACATTGGACTATGGTGGCTGGTGTCTCTATTTTCACGTTCCGTACAATAGAATCGCCAATAACTAGAGCACTTTCATCAGGTTTCTCAGTGGGTGCGTCACTGAGTGGGGAGAACCTGTTTGATGTTTTGATCGGAACGGAAGAGCGGTGTTTTGACCCGCGACTAGGCCGCCTCACAGTCACCCAGTTGCCCTGCTGCATGGGCTCTACCGGAACCGAACAATGTACAGGACTCCCTGAGCTAGTCGCATCCAAAGCAGTATCTACAGCCCTCACATTCTTACTATCCTCAACTAAAGTTTGGATGCGTGTCTCTAGTTCTAAAATCTTCTCTGTCAGCCTAACTATTTCCCTGCATTTATCACGTGAATCCCTCATCGCTGACAGAGAGAGATATGCATGTGGCAAGCGGTGCAAACAACAATAGCAGGAGAAGCCACCATTACTCATCGTGATTGATGAATGATTCACTTACCACTGTTGTTTGATGAACTCGTGAAAAACGGAGCGAGAGAGAAATGAAACGGTGCAGAAAAAAGAAAACAGCAATAGACGCAAATAGAAACACGAATGACAAGCTAACTGACAAACGAATGCTAACATGCTACACTCATGGTTTTAGATTAAAAGCAAACAATCAAATTAGTCAGATTAGTCTGATAGATAATATCACAAATATGGTGGGAATTAAGTTATATTTTATCACTTTAAACAACAGAGAGAGTGAAAGTAAGAGAGCGATTCAACAGAAAAGTGAAGCTACACGGAGCTACAATCGCAAACTTCTCAGCAGCACGGCAGACAGGAAGTGGAAGCTAGTCCTAGATTAACCTCATTCTTTTGTCTCTATACATAAAGACACATTTGTCTAGATGGACGAACATTATCACCTGATTTTGTAAATGAGGCCATTTGCATTAAGCACCCAGTTTGTGTTTGTCTATCATTTAAATTAATAGCTTACATTTACAAAATGAGCCTTTTTAATGAAAGTAAAGTCCATGCTTAACACAATTCTCAATTAAATTAAAACGTTAAATTATTTTTAAAAAAGATTGTTGTTCAATTTAGTTTTATACATACATTATTATATCCATATATTTTATTCTGATATCACAAATCATAATCTTAAGGTTTACAGATTTTACATGATTCTTTGATTCTTTTCTAGTGTGGGTTTGGTGAAGTGTACTAAAAACAATTTCACGTGTGTCCTCCAAACTGACCCACAACCTAATCAGTTTGTACATAAAAATTGACCCATGCAAGACTTCAGTGTTGTACTGGCAAATTACAAATTGTACTGGCATCCATTATAAAACACTCTTGCTTTTAAAGGGGTCATGTGATGCTTTTTTAAAGATCATTATTTTGTGTATTTGGTGTAACAGAATATGTTGACATGTTTTATTGTTCAAAAAACACATTATTTTTCAAATACTGTACATTATTTTAGGTCCTCTATGCCCCGCCTCTCTTAAACACTTCGTTTTCTACAAAGTCCCTCCTTCCAACAAGTGCAGTCTGCTCTGATTGGCCAACTGGCCCAGCGCATTGTGATTGGCCGAACACCACAAGCCGCGTCGGAAATGTAACGCCCCTTACCATGATCGCGAGCTTCAACTTTCAAAATTATAATAAAGAAAGACAGTAAATAATGTCCTTAGTTTTACCATCAGTTCAAGACCAAGAAGGGAACAGAGTCGCGTGACAGACAGTGACGAGGCTCATATGTGTTTGCACACAAGCCGCGATTGTGTGACCGTTTCTCCCTCTCTCACACACGCACACACACACACACACACACACACACACACACACGACGAGCAAAACTCCACATTTGAACAGTCAATAGCAAATACTTAAACTAATAACAAAACATACAGTTGCTGATTCAGAAACGCCAGATTGTCATAGCAAAGTCAGAATTACCTCCTCTCCTAGGTTCACGAAACTGTCCTCCATAAAATGTGTTGCTGTTCTGTTGTAAGTAATCTTAATGATTCCTAAAAGCATCTACTTTCGGAAGGCCAAATAAAGTGCTTTTGCTTTCGCCTAGAAACACACAGCGTCTCCCTGACATGGCTTCATCAACACTACTGCGGTTACTGAAACCACGCCTTCTTTCTTTGCGTGAACATTTGGGCTGCATTATGCAAATATTTCCACATCTTGATGTCAAGATGTGGGGGCGTGTTGAACGAGCCGTTTTAGTGGGGCGTGGCAGAGTCTTAACTTTGATAAAGAATATCTCTTTGGTTTTGAGACTTTAGTCTTTGCAACTTCAGGGATCTTATCTATGCACAAACAGCTTGTAACACTCCAAAGCAAAAGGAAAACTTGAAATCGCATCATATGACCCCTTTAAGCCAAATACATGTTGAAAAGAATAATTTACTGAATCTGGAGTCATCCACCATCTCTAATGAAATCTACTGGTTTTCTATGAATTAGCACTGTTTTGAACTTACTGTTTGACTGCTTTTGCTTACTTGGACTTTCCAGGAGCTTACCGGTTTAATTGCAAAAACCTGCTTCTTTTAATCAAGCGTTTTTGTTATAACCTACTGATTCAAAGTAGTAATCAATAATTAGTTATTATTTTAGTACTCTGCACGCCTCCCCTGACACGCTCTCACGCCCCACACATTGAAAACCCCTAAAAACAAACAAAAATCTCTGAGATTGTCAAAGTCAGGGAGGAATCCATGGACCTACTGGAGAAGGAAGAGATGTCTAGCAGTGTGGAAGAGAACGTGGACAGGTACAATCTCCTGACAGGGCACTACTTGGGCCTTTTCCCACTATGAAGTGGCAATTTCCATGGTAACATGCCACAGAGTCCAAAAAAACCCCACCTGAACCAATAGTACAAGACACAAGAACCATGGATACAAACAGCCATGGTGAATGTTGGTTTGGCATTTTGAAAAATTCGATATTACAAAGAAGAAGAAAATGAGGTCAGCAGATTTTATCTGCAGACTTCATTCTTCTTTACAAGGACGCTACCGTGAACACATAATTGGACATGGTCTGTTGGCTGGATCCAAACGTTCAAAAGCAAAAAGAGGAAGTAACAAAGCTACCCTCCCCCATTTCTGACAAAAAATACCAGATACCAGAAAAAATACAATTTCTGATAGATATGGCAAAATTGACACAGATGTCAAAGTCTCTACAACAGCCATTCAAACAACGGCATTTGATGTATGGAAGGAGGATGTACAGCAATTGCATAACACCAAGCAGCTAAAGATGTGGTCAGAAACAGCTGCAATCAAAGATCCCAAAAAAAGGTCATCTTTTTTTTGTTGTCCAGAAATATGTTGCAAGACACAAATACAGCTCTACACCAGCATCACGCTCAGCACTGGCTTGTGTATCGAGTCCTCTACTCTACTCCTGTACTCATGTGACTGAACTCACACTCGTTACTCATCAAATCTGCAGATGATACTACAGTGATTGGACTCATCTCAGGATAGCATGATTCAGCCTACAAAGATGAAGTCCAGAAACTAGAGCTGTGCTGCTCTGATAACAACACCTCCAAAACAAAAGAGCCCATTCTGGACTTCAGGAGACAGCATTCTAGTGTATTGTGGAGTCAGATCTACTTTTCATCAACAGGACTGAGTGGAAAGAGTCCACACCTTCAAACTCCTGAGAGTCTCATATCCAATGAGCTCGCTTGGTCTGTTACACATCAGCGACAATAAAAACAAGAGTCCAGAAAATCACTGACTGCTCACTGTCATCCCTGGAAATCATCGCTCGCTTCCATGATCTCTCAAGGGCCAAGAACATCATCAAGGACACACGTCACACCCAGGACAGCACCTGTTTAATCACCTGTTCAGGCATGAGCTACAGATCCTTAAGAACAAGGAGCACTCCCTTACAGGAAAGTTTCTGCCCTGTTACTGTCAGGACTTTAAACTCACAAATGCATTAATGCACTTAGGCAGAGGTCTATGTTAAAATAATGTAAGGTCCACGCACTTGGCCCAAAGACGGCATCCAATGGTGGATGAAGGTTTCTTGCGTGTTCGGTCTTTTCAACGTGCAAAGTTATTAAGTTTAGGATGAATTCCAATCTGACTCCATTTTATTATGACCTCGAATCGTCTGTTTCTAATTATTATTCTTCTGACATTTGATTATTCTAGTTAACTCTTTACTTT
>JAFVLL020038909.1:0-74633 GCA_021397915.2 Tor tambroides
AGACTAAACGTGGCATGAAACAAACTAGACTCACCGACAGCAGGTTACAACGTTAATACACGACCAAGCACAAATGCAAGAACTAGCAAGCTTATAGTAAACTAAGCAGGTCACATGACAAGAAACAACCAATGGGAACCAAGACACATGACACATTGAATAAGGGAACCAATAGCATGAAGACATGAGGGCAAGGGAAGCATGACACAAACAGGAACCATAACAGAACTTCAAAATAAAAGACATGAAGACAAAAACATGAAACAAAACCCAAAACAGACCTTACAGAGTGATTGTGTTTTATGTATTTTCTTTTTCTCTTGTTGTTGTAAGTGTCTTGGTCAGTGTGTATATCCACATGTGAAAGCCTGATGAGCTGTGATACTGAAGCTTAACAGAAGGGGAGAGTGTATTTGTTTTCTTTGTATAGTTTCTTTCTTTTTTTAGGTGTCACTTGCTTTAATAATTTTTATGCACTGATTTGTTGCGTGGTTTGTCCCTTCTGTTAAAGTTAGATTTATTATGGTCTCTTTGCAACTGTGGGTATTTAATTGGTAAACTGTTGACGAGACCCATTCTTTAGAATGTTTTAGAATTAATGATTTTTGTGCAAAATAAATGTGTTATTCTGGTAAGTCATGTCTCTTGCTCATTTAGTAGAATCGAACCTGTGTTTCCTTGAGTATTACCTGAGGGTGCGTAGTATTTCCCTGGGTGCAAGTCCTAGGGTTGCGTAGTCATCTCTCCAGTGTTTCTGTTGCACGACGCCACGTTGCTACATGTAGTTTACTGTTGACGAGAGCCGACAAACCTTTCAGCAGCAAGCGAAAGCATGTGGGCAGATAGAGTATGAAAGAAATATGAAGTAATATAAATTCTAGCTATACCAATAAAAACAAAGCTGATGAAGGTCAACAGTTTTTGATATTGTGACATGTTCTAGTTAAAATATAATTGCTGCTTTAAGCTATCATTTCCTGTAGGTGGATGTTTTGACAGGACATTAAAAAGGTGGTTATGAAATACCTTTCAGCTTGTTAAAGTTACATGCCATATGGGAAAGATTTTTTTCCCCCTCACCCTTTCCCTCTTTTTCTCTCTTTTGGTAACACTTTAGTATTGGGACCAATTCTCACTATTAGTTGCTTATTAGCATGCCAATTATTAAGAAACTGACTGTTTATTAGTGCTTATAAAGCACATATTCAGCATGGCCATATTTTACATTTTACTACCCAACACCTAAACTTAACAACTACCTTACTAACTATTAATAAGCAGCAAATTAGGAGTTTATTGAGACAAAAGTCATAGTTAATGGTTTGTTAATGGTGAGAATTGGTCCTTAAAATAAAGTGTGACCTCTCTTTCTAAAATGAGCAATTGACACTTGGGGCTGTTAATACAAAACTGACTCCAATTAAATTATTACCTGATTATGTGCCCTGACTCAAGCACTTATTAGTTTGGTCCTACAAGTACCAGGTGTAGCAACACCAAAAGGCCAGAGCATGCTGTTCCATTTGAAGTGGCTCAGGTGTGTCAAAATGTGCAGAAGGCCGAGAGGGATGTTCTACTAATGTGTGGTTTTCAGCTTTTCTTTCTTTATAGTTATCTGCAGGGGAAATAACATCAGCCCAGGGGGTCAAAGCATCTTAACAAACTGGTCAGGAATGCCAGATCCATTATAAGACTCAGTCTGGACTGACTGGAGGCAGTGACATAGAAGAGGATGGTGGGGCTAATAAACAATGGACAATTCTGCACATCCTCTCCAACGAGATAATACTGAACTACCTTTAGCTACTGTCCTGTTCTAAGTATTTTGTTTTAAGTTTTATTTGTGAATAATAACTACTTATTTTAAATTATATGAAAGCCAGGTCTTCAAAAGCAAACACTACTGTATGTGGAGCATCACTTTTTTTTTCTTCTTTTTTTTTGCATGGTCTAGATAGAAGCAACAACCTAGGGAGAATAATTTTAGCATACAGTTTTACTGTATATCACACACTGACCTGTTTCCAAGTAAAAGTAATATGACACAAAATTATTTTCGACTTTCTAATCTACCAACTATTTTCCATCTTTCAGAAAATATTCAATCCCATTTCCCAACAATGACTGTATGAGATGTTTTGATAACTTTTGAGATCCATCTTTTCACTCTGAGGACAACTGAAAGGTGAAAATATATATTAATGCTCAAGGCAACACAATGCAAGAGATGTAACTTTACAAGTAATAAAGAGTGTAAACTTTTGAACAGGATGATGTATATTTTTCTTTTTGTTTAAAGATCTTTTTTCCATTTACTACTGGCCTTCAGAAGCTAAATAAAATATTTCCATGTTTCCTTTGATCATGCAATTCAAAAAGTTTACACCCAATATAAATGTTTACCCAATATTTGCATATATTTAATGCAAATATTGGGTAAAATCAGTGATAGCATTCAAACAAAAATAGAACCATTTCTTCTGTTTTTTTTTGTTTGTTTTTGTTTTGTTTTTTGGCGATACATTATTATTATTATTATTATTTATACAGGTCACAACAGAATTGTATGAGCTGAAATCTAACTAGAAAAACAAGGACAAAGAGCTTCGTGAGAAACGAGAGCCTTTAATTGATCGCTGTTGCCCTGACAACAGAACTTCATTCCATTTCAGGCAGTGAAGGTGTCGTTCAATCATACCATGTCCTGTCTCTCATCCCCACTCCAAGCCATCTCTGCAGTATAAATGTATTGTGAACCTTCTAACATGATGAATGATTTAAAAAAGGGGGATGAGTGCAATCAAAATGTTCTCAAAGACTTCCAAACTTTTACTTCTTGCACTTTGTGCTCACTTGTCATCTTGAGAATACAGAAAACACAATGGTTATTTCACTATGGTTATTCTCCTTGACAGCAATGTACATACACACTATTATTAAAAATTTGGGGGTCAGTAGATTGATTATTTATTTAATATTAAAATATTAAACACTGGCAATTTAAAAGAACTGTTTTAGCATTTTTAGCATTTTATCAATTTTCAGCAGCCATTACTCCAGTATTCATTGTCACATGATCCTTCAGAAATCATTCTAGTATACTAGTTTGGTGCTCAATTTTTCTGTTATTTTCGGTTTATTTTATTTTTATCTATTTATTTATCTTTTTTTTTTTTTTTACTGGAGCAAATGGGAAAGCATATGTTGTAGTTTCTGTGGTAATTCTGTGGAAACTCTGGAAATGTGAAAAGGGTCCATAAGGTTTATTTTCTATTTATTTAGTATTATTAGTAGTAGTATTTGTTCATGATAAGTTTCTTTTTCTTTCTTTCTTTCTTTCTTTAGACAGGAAAAGTCATACATTTACTTTAAGATATTTGTTCTGCCCCAGATTTAATATATTATTTTAGTTTATTTGTTCAAGCACCTCTTGTTGACACAAATGAAACTACAGGAAAACAGTTGTTAAAGGTGTCATCGGACGCCCATTTTCCACAAGTTGATATGTTGCTTTAGGGTCTTAATGAAAAGTCTATAACATACTTTGGTTAAAATCTCTCAATGGTAGTGTAAAACAACACCCTTTTTACCCTGTCAAAAGCAGCTCTGTTCATAGCGAGCTGTTTCTTGCATGTCCCTTTAAATGTTAATGAGCTCTGCTCACCCCACCCCTCTCTTCTGTCTCTTAGGAGACATTCTTGTCTACATCTGCTCCGGTGTCGAAACAATGGCAGACGCCAGCTCACTCAGGGCGGGTCTGTGCTAAAACCAAAGACTGACGCCACTGTCAATCAGCAATCGTGGGAGGGGTCTGTACCGAACTATTTCATTCTGAAGAAAGGGGTTATTATTTATCGGGATTTAAAAAAAAAACACTGGGTGGATTTTTATTATTATAGGGTTGTTGTGTACACACACTGCCAATAAACATTCTAGTTCAAACAACATGTAAAAGTGAATTTTGCATCTGATGACCCGTTTAAGTTGAAGAAAGCATCACATTGAATAGAAAGAAGGCATTGTTTTATACTGTTTATAAATTGTAAATATATATATATATACTCTAAATCATTATAAAATTAGCATCCTTTAAAGTATCCAACCCTACAGTATTTCATCAACGGGACAAGTGTTTCAGCTGGTCTGGGATGCAAAAAGGAACAAATATTACCCATTCGAGCCAGGACTCAAAGCAATCAGAGCAGCCACTTCTCAGCCCACTCAAGACTTCTGCACCAGAGATACGAAGCAGTTCATTTCCCTGCTCCCATAAAACCAGATGATAATGGTGAAAGGCACATGAGTTTCAAAAGCAGCCAAGAAATATGTGTGCATTGATCTTCTCCACTCATACGTAACAAAATACTATAAATCTGAGATAACCCCAGAGGTGCCACTTTTTCCATTGCAGAACACATACCAGTGGTAGATTCAAATGTCCTGCTTTTGCATGGGAGAGCGCATCAGAATGCACACGGTCACAACAAATCAATAGTCCTTACAAAACCCCCCTGCATATAGAAACATAATTTAGACTGGAGTGACTGCACTGATAGAGCAAGATAATTTCCTTTATTTGTCCTCTTTCATGGACAAGTACTTCAGTGGAAATACGTTTAAATTCATCATATTCTTGAATCTCTTAACCTTTAACAAAAGAGTTTTGAATCTCGCTGGCTCTCTCGCCAGAAGTGAATCACACTTGCTCTGTGTTGTGATTGGCTGTTCGTCGCTGATGTCACACATTCACGTGCACACGCTCCATTAAGTCAGGATCAAGCCTGAGTTGACAGAGGAAGTTGATGATCAGCTTCATGGTACCAACAAAGCCAGATTGGAGTGGTTTGATTTTGTCAACTCAAAACTTATCCTATAACTCTGAATTTGTTCATCTACCATCATGGTACAGGCCCCTGGAGTGTAATTTCAGCTGCTTTCAAAATAATGTAGGTTCACCGAAAGTCACATCTCTCCTTTTAATGTCGCTTCATTCGTGCAGCTTTCTGCCAAGTGAGCTGTTAGGAAATAATCGAACATGCTTGTCTAAACAGTTCTTCCTCATAAGTGTGAATCATTTTACTGAATTTGTTCATTTGAAACTCTCATGAAATTCATTCAAGTAAACTTAAGTTCATTCGGACAGTTCATTTAAAAGAACCACTCAAAACAATGATTCACTGATTTGTATCACTGTACGGTAATTACAGCATGTTTCTACAGCTGTCTGAATGTTTGAGTACTCCTAAGCAAATAACTTAAGTAAAAAGAAGTGAATACAAACTCTGCAGTGAAAAAAGTCTAACTTGTTTAAGTCCAAATGTAACTTTAATGAACAGATCCAAACGGTTTAATTTCTTTGAGGTTTTTGGATGAGGTTGCAAGCAAGGTTTTGTTCCTGATGACCCTTCCATGAAGTTCATGTTTACACTATTTCTGTTCTAAACCTGCATGACCTTTGCAGTGACATGCAGGTCTGTTTTTTTTTTTTATTCAGTCTATTCAGATTTTTCTTGCTCTTTCAGATCTTGCCTTGGCATTGACAGTTCATCTTAACATCCATTTCGGACGATGGAAACTGAAAGCAAGAACTGTTTTGATATTTTTTAGATCCTCCTTTGAGTGAAATCTGATTATTTTACCTGAACATCTGCTTAGAAGAGCCTGTGGTTCTGAGTGGTTTGAACAGCTAATTATAAACTATAATCAGCTGACAAGGACCAAGATCTACTGTAAACTGGTATGTTATGTCCTCTTATGATCTTAAAAAATGAAAATAGTTTTGTCAATGTCATATTTATTTATACAAATAAATCAGTAATTTAGATAAGCAGAAGTGTGTGAAGTACACTACACATGTACTTAATTCAACTTCAGAAAAATGTAATTTATTCATTTTTACTTTACTTGTATTTACAAAATTGAACTGTTCAAGAGTGAGACTATTATCCTAATTAAGTTTCTTTCCCCTGCTCTTTTCTGATACTTCTGTTGTAAAATATATAAATACTAAATAAAGAGACCAACACCAAAAGAGATTAAACAGAACAGCAATAATCAAGCATACTACTTGATTTTGAAATTCAGTTCTGTGATGTTTAGATAAACCAGCTGAGAGGGAATGTTAACAGGTAGGGGTGGGAATCTTTTGGTACCTCACATTTACAAGCCCACTTAGGGCTAGCCTAAGGGCCCCCAGCAGGCTCCCAGCACAGGGCCCCTGAGAATTTTCTCATTGGCAAAACGTTGGCCCCTTAGCACTGACCCTGCACGAGCAGCCCTCACTTAGCCCACAATGTTAATCTAATTAACACAATCCTGGTCCTGAAGATCTACCTTCCTACAGAGTTCAGTTCCAACCCTGATTAAACACACCTGTCTGTAATTATCAAGGGCTCCTTCAGATCCTAATTAGTTGGTTCAGTTGTGTTTAATCAGGGTTGGAGCTGAACTCTGCAGGAAGGTAGATCTCCAGGAACAGAGTTGGGCACCCCTGATCTATAACAATACATCTGTTTCACTTTAAATGCTTTCCGGCTACTATAACTTAAGTCTTTGGGAAAAACACAGTTATTATACAGCTCTAATGGATGCAGTCACCACTAATATAACATAACTAATGTCTGTATTGTCAAAAACATACAGTAGTCAAAGGGATTTCAAATCAATGGATTTATTAAATACAAAATAGAAAATTCAATTCAGGTTAGTACAGCTACATATAGCCAAAAATATATAAATATAATATATATATATATATATATATATATATATATATATATATATATAATAAATAAAGCAAACCAAGCAACGTAAGATTATAGGATTTCTTCATGGGAAAGCTGATGTGTGCAAAAGTCTTATCTGTAGTACATCAATGTCCAAACACTGTCCATAGCTGAAGTTGGCTGATAGCAAATGAATAATCCAACCTCTTGTAATGAAAACATGCCACAGCTCTCAAACACCAGACTCTTCCTAACCAGGAACAGTCAGAAATAGTCCAGACTATGGTCTCACGTCAAAAATAACTTTAAATCCATATTCAAACTAGACCATGATGTGGTAACCTCACCAATAAAGAATCCTTCTAAAATGCATACAAATACACTGTCTTAAACTCTTAGCATCAAACATAGGCCATACATACATGTAACATCTCTGCAAAAAAACATCAACTCCTTACTTTAGACTGGGCTTGAAATGACACATTTCCCAACCAGTACACAGCACAATGTGTTCAGCAGGTGAGCCTAATGCTGCTTGTTATTTCTAACTCCCTCTACCACATGGCTTTACTTAAGGAAATCTAAAACACTCTAGCACCCCTAGTGGTAAGGAAGAAAACCTTTTCACAGAGAGCCTGAGGTCAGCCCAAACCTGTGGGTCTCGCCTGGGCAAGCCCGCACTGGGCCTGTTTAGGTTTGGTGTGGGCTGGCCCTAGCCCACTGTGCCCGCAAAAAGCCAGCATGGGCCCCACAAGGACATGTTTGCAGGGTTCAGCGGCTCCAGGTTTTTCCCCCACCCTATTAACAGGAAAAATTTGGTCTGCAATCCTTGGGTTACTTTTCCATCTTAGCATCTTGATGGGGAAAGAAAAAAACATACCAATAATGTAGTTTTTCCTGATCTGTGCTACTAAATGAAAGGTTGACTTCCATTTAGTAGCACAGACCCTGCTATATTATCAGTTTCCTGCTGTGAGAGCCATTCTCCTTTTCTCACCGCACTGTGTACTTCTCGATCCTATATTATGAAATGTCAAAGGCCACAATTTCACCCATTCCCACCATAAATCCAACCAAATTCCCACCATGTGAGATTAGTGGAATAAAAATACATCCTCAGAGAGCTCCTAAAGCAGTATGTACTTTTCTCACTGATTCTCTATTTTGAGTGTGATTCTGGGGCAAAGAAACTCTAGGCAAAATTAAACTGAGAAATACAGAATGTCAAAAGAATCTGACTGTTTTAAGAAGTGTCAGAAGGTAACCTCAGGGTGCTGTTGAGTATGTATCAAATGTTAAGTTGGAATGGAGCAGCTCTCTGTCCATCAGTTTCTCTAATCAGCACTCCAGATGGCGAATGACACACAAGTAATTGCCGTAGGCTTTACTTGTTTCATTGAATTAAAAGTATGTGGCAGCATTGCATTCATTCCACTGTAGCCTCAAGAAACCCTGTTGGTAATATATACGTATATATTAACCGTAAATTGTTCCCGAGAGTGCCACTTTTTTTATTTTCAACTCTTTGACTCCGATTTTATTTCTCACAGAGGGACGAGTAACCTGTGTTTACAGTTGATAATTTAGTTTAATTGGCTTTCTTCACACTTGAACAACCACTCAGATTTGGCAAACTTAGCAGACAAATAAAGATCCTAATAGAATTAATTTCATCAGAATAACTCGGCATAAGAGTGTGCAGTGTTTGGTGCTACAGGAAATAATCATTTTCTTTATTTGTATTTGATTCATTACAGTACAATGACGTGAAACATAAGTACACAACATGAAAATGAGGAACAATAAGAAAACTGCTAGTGTCATTTCTAGGGGAGAATTATGGAGTGTCTAACAACTTTCTAGAGTGACAGCACAAGTCATGATAAAGCAGTCATCACTGATGATAATGAGTTATCAGAGTTATCTGCAAATGGAGTCAGTAAGCAGCGTGAAGCATCTCTTCTGTGAATCTGTAATTGAAATATCACCATTTCGATGCCTACAAATGATTTCTACTTAATGGTTCAACTGCTATTGCAGCTGAAGTGTTTTCTTATTTGTTTATAAGAAAACATGGAAAAAAATGCATCTACTCAACAATAAACAGCATAATGTAGTATTTGTGTTTTACTGTGTGTGAGGGGGAACTACAGTATTATATGCAGCAATAATTATTTTACAATGTTCAGCTAATTGAAAATTATGATATTATTATGATATTATTTTGATATATATGTTGCAAAATAAAAACATTTCCTACTACATGTTGTCACGGTACGTGGTTGTAGCAATAAGGTGCACGACGAAGGAGTACACAAAAAGGAGTCTTTAATAAACATCACCACACGATTTCCATTAAACAACATTAATCCAGGACAAAGACAAGGGGAGAATTGAGGACTTAAAAAGGAACGGAAACAAAGGAGCAAACAAGATGACAGATTAACACAAGTGATCTAAATGAACGAAGATTAACAAAACGAGAACAGGAAATAAACCAAAAAAGGACAAACAGGAACTCACACGTGACAGATACTCCCCCCTCCCGGAAGGCGCGTCCTGTGCTGTAACAGTCCAACCGGGGAGGGGGGGTGGGAACCCTGGAAGCCGGTGCAGGGCAGGATACTGGAGAGGCTTCCAGGGTGGAACAGGAGACCTGGGGGCCCATGGCGGATCAGACAGTTCAGGAGGCCATGGCGGATCAGGGAGCTCAGGCAGCCATGGCAGGTCAGGGGACTCAGGCGGAGCCTCGGGGGGGGGGCATGGCGGAGCAGACAGTTCGGGAAGCCCTGGCGGAGCTTCCGTGGCCTTTGCCGGCTCGGCCACGGGCATATGCCCCCCCCCCCCCCGAAAAAAAAAATTCTTGGGGATTGTTAGGAATACTAGGGGGCGCTCTTGAGGGCTCCCTGGAGGAGCGTGCACTTGAGGGCTCTCTGGAGGAGCGGGCACTTGAAGGCGCTCTGGAGGCGTGGGCCCTTGAGGGACGGGCTCTGGAGGAGCGGCCACTGAAGGAACGGGCAATGGTGGTCGCTTGTGAGGTGCGGGCACTGGAGGGCGCTTGCGAGGTGCGGGCATTGGAGGGCGCTTGCGAGGAGCGGGCTCTGGAGGGCGATTGCGAGAAGCGGAGCTGGCCAACTTGGGGAACTCAGGAGACGGAGGGCTGGACGGGACCAGCGGAGGCGAAGGAGACTCATGAGATTCTGGGGTAAGGATAGGCGCAGAGAACTCCGGGGGTAGCACCATATCCATGAGTGCTGGAGCAGGTGCCGGTGGGCTTGACATCCCCACGAACAGCGGCGGGCATGACTTCGGAGCCGCGGACGGCAGTGGGGAGGTCCACGGGGCGATGGTAGTTGGCCCCAATCCAGAACAAAGAGCTGAGCGTATTGTTGTCGAGCCCCGTCCAAACGGCGAGCCCACTGAACTCACACGCAAACTCCGGTAGTGGGAGATCTCGGCGGGCCAGGACGGCGAAGCATGCTGCGCTGCGATCTCCATAATCTTCTCTAGGTCCTGGATTCTGTCACGGTACGTGGTTGTAGCAATAAGGCGCATGATGAAGGAGTAGACGAAAAGGAGTCTTTAATGAACATCAACACACGATTTCCATTAAACAACATTAATCCAGGACAAAGACAAGGGGAGAACTGAGAACTTACAAAGGAACGGAAACAAAGGAGCAAACAAGACGATAGATTAACACAGGTGATCTAAATAAACGAAGATTAACAATACGAGAACAGGAAATAAACCAAAAAAGGACAAACAGGAACTCACACATGACACATGTATACTATCTAATAGTTTTTTCCCCCAAATGTAAAGTAGGAAAAATAATATATGCCTAAAAAAAAACCTAATTAGACATGTTATGTTATATCATCATTGCATGAATAAACAGTGGATAATGAACGACATGTCATTATTTCCTGGATCATGTTCATTACTTTCAGTAATATATAGTAGTATAGAACAATACAGAGTTCAAACCTGGAAACTGGAAATTGAATTTTCACTCAGAATTGATGTACAAATCTTCTATCAGTGTGTAGGAAAACACAGGAAATGACTGTCTGGAAATGACTAACTTCACTAAACAATCGCTTTTTTAAAGGGATAGTTCACCCATAAATTAAAATTCTTTCATTAATTACTCACCCTCATGTCGTTCCAAACCCGTAAGACCTCCGTTCCTCTTTGGAACACAAATTAAGATATTATTGATGAAATCCTAGGGCCTTCAGACACTCCACAGACAGGAACGGAACTACCACGTTCAAGGCCCAGAAACATAGTAAGAACATTGATAAAATAGTCTGCAAAAATAACGACTTATTCAATGATTTCTTCTCTTCCGGGTTAGTCTCCGCCTCCATTCACGACTCCATTCCTCTGCTAAACAAAGTGCAGCGCATGCATGTTCTATGTCAGCAGAACCACACGCATGCATAGCGGTACTCTCGTGAATATTCATTTTTGTGTGAACTATCCCTTTAACACTGTCATTGTCTTCAGTGTTACTTGTTAAATTAGATTACTTAAATCCATGTAATGAATTTATTTCACAGTACTAGGTAGGCTACTGTAGAAGGCTTTATGGGCAAGGGCACAACTTCTGGCTCTGATTCGGCCTTTGGCTAACTTTCTACCTTATGGAACACTGTTAACACTTTTGTCCAACACAAAACCAGCATTGTGTGAAATAAACACACAGAGGTAACAGCCAAGGCAGAAGCCTCAGGTAACCAAAGAAAATTCCACTGTCAGGCTTTTGTAGCTGGAAGACTGGAATTTCTCATTTAGATGTTCACAGCTCGGAAAGTCAGCTGCCTTTAAAAAGACTGTCTGGATACAAAGGGATAAGGAATACAGGAGATATTTTCTATTTTTCTATTTTTTCCATGTGGTTGAAAACTTCTCTATGTGCAACTTAAAGGCCAGGGAAGTCATTTTAAAGATAAAAATCTAAAATGGTATGCAACTGTATCATGCTTTAAAACTGTGCTATAATTTAATAACCAATTTGACACATTCATCCTGACTTTTCTTGACTACTTTTGTCTTCCATGAAGAAAAATTCCCATTTGCTCAAAAACGTCATTCCATGTAGTAGTAATGAAAACTTAATATAAATAGGTCTGCTCTACTGCAGTAATTTTATTGATCTTCAAAGCATTGTGTACTATATATCCTCTTTATCTTGTTACTGTTTCTTCTCTATTCCTTTCTCAGATCTATTGTGACAGTCTGGCCCAAAACTCCATTACAATGTCTTGATCAATAATAATGATGACCAAAAAAGATCAATGATCACTACATAGAAAGCAAATTATACAGCAGAGTTTGCCTGAATTGTTCTGGCTTATTCTGATGAAATGTATTCTTTGCTACTGTAGCATCTATTTATCTTATTTCTTCTTTTAAGACTGCATCAGATTATGACATTACACAGCTGATGGAGAAGACGGTGCATCAACATTGGACAACAGCCAATAATCCCTCTTTCAGACTTCTTTACACTCACTGTGACTGAGCAAATAAATATTGACTGATTGTCTCATTGGTCTAAGAGAGCACAGCCACCTACAAATAAAAAAGAAATAAATCCACATGCTTACACAGGTATACAACAGATAGGTAGAAATGGACCATTTTTGGTATTTATTTTAACACAATGATAGTTATTTAATTTTTCCTGTCCTTCTCGGATTTTATTGATTTATTTATTTACGTGCTTAGGGTGTTTTTTGTTGTAAGAACATACAGGGAGACTTCAATTCAATTGAATGCATGGGAATACTAGGGAATACCAATATGGGCAGTGATGTCATGAGCAATCCAGTTTTCTGTTATAGATCAGTGCATTGAATATAAGTAACTTTGCAAGTTTAAATCAACGTTCTCACATACGTTCTCACTCCCAACTCGTCATATACTGACGCTTGGTTAGGACCCTTTGGCATCACTTTTTAACGCTCCAAGTACCCCTTTAGCGTCACGGTACTCCGTTGCTTTCAGTATGCCTTATGCATCAGATCAAGACACATTTAGTTATTTGCATGCATTTGTAAAAATAGAAGTCATTTTATAAACATCATACTTTCATAGATATTTTGGATTACCTGAAATGATCCCGCTCCATTTAAGCGGTCATAACTCATTCAAAAGATACTCTCAAACATTAGCACGATGCAATCAGTCATGAGGCCCACAAGAGCCAATGGCATTTTGCTTCAGATGACTTGGAGTATTAATACATTTTGAATAAATTGTGACTGTGATTGTATCTGCATTATCCTGTTTTATATTGACAAATGGTTATGTTTAGGGGCAGGGGTTGGTTTACGTGCTGTAACATGCTCTCATGACGAAAACGTAATATGTACTAATATGTACACGAAATATGTACTAATAAGTACATATCACTGCAGATTCCAACAGAAATTAACTCTAGAGGCAGTAAAACAGCAAGCACTTGTAATCGTTTTCATACACAGTTATGATTATAGCTCCATATATTTCTCTTTCCAGACGTAACAAGCTTGCTCGGTAGGTCATCCGGCATGAAATCCTTCAGTACGAATCCCATTGAAAACATGACTCATGATGAAAGAGCTGAAAGATGAGAGATTGAAAAGCAAGCTAAAACAGCATGCTTGCGATTGCGTTTTTACGTCACATTCGCCTTTGTTCATAATACTGGGTAGGTTTAGGTGTAGTGCAGATGGTATGTTATTCTAAAACGTCACGTGATCGTGTCTGCATATTGACACCAAAGGTTTCTTATTTAAAGCTAAATGGGTAACCTGTGCATTAAAAAGTGACGCCAAAGGGTCCTGACCAAGAGTCAATAAATGTGACACGTTGGAAGTGAGAATGTCTTGACAGTTTACTAATACTCTAAAGAGAGTTAGTTGACATGTATAATGAGTTACCTGACATAGTTGCGAAGTTGCTTATAGTTAGTAGAATGTCTAACGTAGACTATCAAAAAATGTAACCATTTATTGTTAGCTCATGGTACTTAAAACACTACTGTTAACAAATTGAAACATTGTGAAGTGCTACCACATCTTCTCTATAATCACATTCAGTTTGTAATTTAGGGTGTGTTTACATATGTAATTACTCAACTGAACACACAGAGATCTGCTGCAAGGAGACTGTGTTTCCGACACCTATACAAAACTGTACTGGGCAACATCACTCGAACCATGAAAAACCATGTTTCAGATGGCAGCGTTCACACTTATTCAAATAAACCGCACTAACAGAGCAATTGCACCAGAGTTTGTTTTAATTGAACCAAACCTGCCAAGTGTAAACAGGGCCAGTTAAGGTCCATGTGCCATCATTTGATTAGTTATGCCTGTCTATAGATCCAGCCTGTGATTGGCACAGGCAGTTACACAGGCAGTTCTGTTTGTTCACCTTGATGCCTGCCTATCTTTGGCCCTAACTGAAATGAGACATGTGCAGTAGACCTAAATACACGTCAGATTGTTTTTCCCCTTTAGCATCTCTTATTCATTAGAAATCCTTTAATTGCACCCCAGAGTTTCAGGATGCTCAGAGTGAACTATCTGCCTTCAACCGACACGGATTGCCTCAGCCAGCACATTCTTTGTCTAATCGGCAAGTAAAACCCATTATGTGTATAAGACGAGTTGCACGTCTAAACAAACATATGAAAGAAAATACTGTTCCCACACTGTCTCTGAGCAATTCATTTCATAAAGTGTGCTTCATGGGGCATTTCACCCTTTCACATGAGCAGCTTGAGTATCAAAGCTGGGTGTTTTGCTTCTGGCAGCAATAATCTGAGCTTGCATACTGCAGATCACACTGATCTGTGGAACAGAGCTCATTTGCAGCCTCTCTCAGTTTACTGCATTTCGGTTACTGAAAGGCTAATTCCTGATGCATGCTTATTTATTGTCTGCCAAACACTGGTAGGATGTGTACCCTACCCCATAAATGATTTTACAACCACCTGCATGTATGCTCGCTCATGGAGTTTAACTTTACGGAGAAAAAAATAAAATAAAATAGCATTTATAGAATAATTTATTGAGAATGACAAGCAGAGATTGTCTGGGAAACCAGTTTGGAAACAGTCATTATTTTGCTATTCTGTTAAACAGAAATTACACATTGCAAGTTTAAAATACAGACAAAGTACACAAAGTCAGGGGGCCAAGGTCCACTAGGGGCCCTCAGCAAACTTCCAAGGGGATCTCAAGATGACTTCAAATGATTTAAAGGAAAACCAAGCATTTAAATAAGTTAAAACAAGTAAAAATCAAGATTTCTCATTTTAAATTTCTAACTCAACAAAAAGTTATAAAACCCGAGTACTTTAATTTCTTCACTGATATTTTAATGCTTCTGCATTTGAAACAAAGTTTTTTCTTGCCTGAAGCTAGCAACTTGAATAAACAGCTATAGTAAATTAGCAATTATGAAAGATAAACAAAACAGCTTTCCATCTTTGTAAAATTACAGTCAAGTTACCCGCAACATTTCCTGGCATTTCTCCCAGAACCCCAATTAGTACATTCTCTGTACAGTGTTCTCATGAGAAAGCTGCATAAGGGCAGTAGCTGATTAAGGGCAGGGTAATTGCTCCTCTATGGACAATGTTTTCCTCAAATGTTAAAAAATAAAGTGTTTTTCAAAATAAATTTTGTCAGTATCAAAGCAACACTTTTTAAAAGCACTTATGACAACACATAACCACAAATGTCATAATTAAATGTCTTGGCATTCATTAGTTCGACCTAAAGTATGGCCATTCTCTTAAAGGTACTGAAGCTTAAATGAAATAGCCTTTGGGTTAATTATTGGAAGTCATACCACTGTAGTTGACCTCTGACTGGAACTGCAAGACCAGTTGATGCTAACTGGTAGATCTCAACTAAAAAAGATCATCAACCTATTGAAAGGAAGCATATCAGTAATAACATGAGAGATTTTAAATGACATGTATCAACAATAAAAAAGTGAGGGATGCAGCACAATGTCTTTTGTAGGAATTAAGGCCAAGAATGGCCAAGAATGATAACTAAATATAATGATAAAGATATAGCTTGTAAACTCATTCTAAATTCAAAAGGATAGCAGAGTCCACACAGCAAAACTATAACGAAAATGGCAGAGAGGAATGATATTGTTGGAATCTCTTTAAAGCAGCAGACAACAAAACTGCAGAGCATGCTTATAATAAACAGAACAAGGTCATTAAAGTTATAGTTATCGCTTTTGGTGTGAACGGGCCTTTATTTTACACTACATAATATTTACACATTTAAAAATAATGAATTTGAAATGTTCACCTGAGAGTGATGACAACCTGCCAGCACACAGATGATAATGACAGTGTCTCATATTTTTTCTCCTCACACCAGGGGAAAAACTGATTCATGATTGCACAGAAATTATACAAAGACAGAACAGAGTGAGTAAGAGGAGAATTTAAAACACAGCTCAATCAGTCGACGGATGCTGTGGCAAATCCAATTATATTTTCTAGGAATGCAAACTCCATGAATGCAACATCATCTTTAGACACTCAGTATGAGTTCCAATACTTTCTTTCTGGTATTTGCAGATACCAAAAGCTGTATTTTTAGCAATGCTGTCATCTGTAAGTAGAGTGGAAGTGATGATTTGGTGATTCATACAATACCATTCAAAAGTTTTGAATTTTAATGTTTTTGAAAGTCTCTTATGCGCACAAAAGCTGCATTTATTCATATATTCATTTAATTAATAGAGTAAAAAATCAAGTAATATTTAGAATTTTTACTGCAATTTAAAAGAACTTCTGTATTTTAAAATATTTTTAAATGTAATTGATTCCTGAGATGGCAAAGCTGAATTTTGAGCAGCCATTAATCCAGTCTTCACTGTCACAATGATCCTTCAGAAATGATTCTAATATACTGATATGGTGCTCAAGAAATGTTTTCTCTTTGTTGTAAACAGCTGTGCTACTTAATATTTTTATGGAAAGCATTGATGCATTTTTTTTTTTTTTTTTCTTTTCTAATAGAAAGTTCAAAAGAACAGCATTTATTTGAAATGGAAATCTTGGTAGAAGTTGATGTCAGAGTGTAGAGACAACATTTTAGCAAAGCACGTTTAATTATTGCTGTTACTTGGCTGTAATGCTGTAATAAAAGTATACATCAGTTGCTGCTTTTAATTAGCTGCACTGCATTACAGTATATTTAGATGACACCGCTTTATCATGCAAACCAGGAGCAACAGCCAGAAACCATCATGCCGATCAATGAACTGAAACTTAATGACAGTCCTTTTTGAAGTTTGAGGGCACCTACATTAAATATTATGCAGTTTTGACAAGCTCCCTGAATATTCATACACTCTCCAGTGTAAGAGTGCTGCGGGGGCAGGTGGTGACTAATGGCAACATATGGAACCAAAAACACAAACAACTGTGCACACAGCAAACCTGACGGAGGAGCATGCAGCGCATTGAACCATGTGCACAGAGCATCACCTGAAATTTTGGCCAGCATGTGTGCTTGTCGGACAAGATGAATCTTCGATTTGTGATTATTAGTATTATTCTGGCCCTTGGTAGCAATGCAGTCGGCACACGTGTGCCTGGAATCACTGACTCCATTACAAAGCGTGCAGAAAATGACAAAGCAGAGTCGGTAAAGGGGCCTTGAAGCTTTTCAAAGACATTCAGAGAGACATTTTCTCATGCCAATCAATGAGAGGGGTCGTTGAGATATGAGATGGAGCCTTGCTGAGGAAAAATGGGATTTTCCCAGTCTGATGCTGCAGATACCGAAGTGCTTTTTCACAGATCGTTTGCCACCATGGAGAGGAGGAAGAAAAACGGTGGGAATTTCATTGCAGTGCTCACTGTAAGATGTATTTAGGCTCTGACCAAATATTTTAAGACTAATCTTTTGAAATTGCCTGCTGGATCAAACACAGTTATGTGCTATGTATAAGGGTATATAGAGTATAATCATATAAATGTTTTCACAATATCACTACAACTGTCTGGGCTACTTAGTGCATATTTAAAGTAAAAATTAAAAATCATAAACGTGTGCCATTTTAAAATTAGTATGCAATAAGAATGCAGAATTTAACAAATAATCCATAATGAGGATTTATCAGAGATTAGTTGCTTTTGCTGTGTTAGCACTGAATAAAATGATCATATTTCTAGCATGCACAGTTTCTGTCATGTAAATATGATCCTATTCTTTCATCCAGCCAAATTGTCTGACCCACAGATCCCCTGGGTCACACTTGATCTAATGGATAATCAGTGCAACTGATAACAAGGCATTTGAGACAGCTTTTTTCCTGTGTTACCATCTGTGGTTCCTAAAGCCAGTTGCTGAGATGGCAGGTTGAGGCTTGTGATCTCTCCAGGTTTTTTAACCCTGATGGGCATCATTATGCATGTCTGATCTCTACCATCAGCATCAGCATCAGTGAGAAATAATACAGAGCACATGGAGTTACCAAAGTTATTTTGCTTTGCTCTACTTCTGCATCTAAACAAAACATACAAACCAATATAACAAGTTTGACATCTAAACTTGGGGGGCCAAACTAAGCCTTTTAAACACATTTTAGCTTTTCTATATTATACCCACAAATTCACACTCCATGTACCATATTTAAGTGATCTTACTATGATTACTGTTTATACAGTAACAAACAAACCAAATACATTATATGTGAATTACTTGTAAGAGCTGTGCTTAAATAAATAATACACTGTAAACATGTTTTTCAACACAATCTCAAAGTAGGCTTTTATTAAACAAATCAAGAAGTCAATTACTCTCCCACTGCTTTTGAACAGACATCTGTTGAGTGTGTTAAGTTAAACACACAATGGCAGGCAAACAAACATTTTGGAAAGCAGTATGCAGATTAGTTACATGACTTTCTTACGCAATTAACATTGGGGAGGTGTTAGTACGTTTGATATATTTTGATTTATTGAATTTATTTACAAAATATCAATTTAAAATGCATTAAAATACCTACTTTATATTCCTATTTACTTTTGAGTTAAAAATATTATTTTACAATAAAATATTTAGTATTTTAGTCGCTAAAGGCTGTAGCAAATTAGCTCAAAAAGGGAATTGTATATAAATAATTACAATTAATTATGATTAATTACAATTATTTATATCGGCTGACAGTAATAACTGTCGCAGAACTAAATTCCCATCGACTAATCTGTTCGTCCAGCGAACATTAAGTTCATATCAACTCTAAGAAAGGATATTTCCTTGGCCACAGAAAATATTTTTCTATTAATGCTTTAGAGCATGTGAGGTCAAATCGTAAGGGATTATTTTCAATATGCAAAGGCAGAATCATAAACTCATGTAATTTATGCACACAACTTTTATTAACTAACACTAAACTAAGACTAGTCTAGCAAGCAAACAAACTAACAAACAAACATACAATACTCATACATGGGGAAAGGGCTACTGGGAGTTGATGGATGAAACCATCAGGAAAACCAGAGAATGCAGTTATGGAAAGAGTCATTTAACCACCTGAGTAAAAACATCAGCGCCATAACGGGGTCTATAACTTATGCTAAACCTCTGTTTCGTTTAGTTAAGTGTTATACTTGCATTGCTTTGTTGTGACGAGTGTCCGGAATGCAGTCTCAGATGAAAGTGTTAATGGTTTCAAGGTTTTGGTGGTGTTGGAGTTCTTCAAGTTCTTCCGGGTTTGAAGGGTGATGAACTCCAAAAGATGTTAGTCTGGCTCGGTGGTAATTTGAAGTTTCTTCCCTGGTAGAAAGGGAAAAAGAGCTAAGAAAGATCTGCTGAGATCCGAGGATCCTTGGTTGAATGGAAAGTCAAGGCCGCAAGGCCTGGCACAAAACTTAAGGTGTTCAGAAGAGTTTTAGCGCACATCTTCCTCAGCCTCTTAAGATCTAACAGAACCGCAGACTGCTGGGGCGTCTCTTACGTGAGAGCTTTATCTGCTATAGAGGTCACACCTCTGGGGTGTCAAAGAGCCAATTGGAGTCTTGAACTTTTGGAGGGAAGGTTTTACGACTCTTTGTCTCTGAGCATGGTAATTTGCATGGGGTTAATGCACAAACTACTTAAGATTCTTAGGACACTAATATGTTGCATAGGTATCAACATAAAATATACACTCAATTAAATCATCCGACGAATGGATAGGAATAAACATGATACAGTTAAAGTGATATTAACTAGTGATCTATTATAAGCATGCATAAACAGGATACAATACACAAGAACATATACAAGAAGAATAATAACATACACAATGACCTGAAGGATATGTATGTCCATTCAAAGAAAGGTTTTTCTATGAATTAATTTAGAGAAGAGTCCATTTTTATGGTGTATTATGTGTCTTTCCTATGGAAAGTGTAGTGAGAAAGAGGACTATCCACATGCCATTAGGTCGTAAAGTTTATCTGGCCTGGCAGAAGTCTCCTGGTTGCCATGGTAACCAGGGGCCTGGAGTCATTGACAGACATACCAGCACCCAGTATGTGTATTGGGTGGGGGGTCTGTGACCATTTGTTAAAGTAATAACTAATTGATTTGTTAAATCAAATGCAAAATTATGTGTCTGATTGGTTCAAATGCTACAAGGCCATACATCCATGATGACAACATACATTATATTCATATTAAAGGCCAAACAGAGCCCACATACATCCAGTCCAGTCCAGAGTGATTAAATTTAATTGTTCAATCTTTAAGTTAAATTTTTAATAAACATCTTAAATTTAATACTATGCATTTAATTTCACTGCTTTAATGCCTAAAACTTATGGTAGGAAATCAAACATTTTGTCCTTAAAATCAAGTAACAATGGTTTTAAAAAAGCTAATTAAAAAAGGTAATTAGATCTTTACAGGGTCAATAATAATAAAACTATTAAACAAAAATCGCTAAACCACTGACCTGCTGCAAAACTATTAGAGTAGATTACGAAGCTAACGTGCTGAGCTCTGAGTTCTGCAGGTATGGATGTTGTGAAGCTGATAAAACCATTTAGCACGTTTTATTCAGACAGTCATGTAAATAATAAATTAGCTGTTTCTGAAGCACCACTCAACTCTGATTTCTGTTTATTTATTGATGATGACAAACATTACACATTAAACAAGACTCAAAGAAAACAGTTTAGAATGAAAAGCTGGAGTGGCCCTGTTCACAGAGGAAGAGAGGAATCTGATCAAGAGACTTTAATAAGCTGCAGAGTAAATGTGGCCTTGCCTCCTCATTAATTAAAGGCACTGATTATCTGCAAATAATTCTTAACATATGTAACACCATCATAATATATAGGAGAACTGTATGTATAAATCACAGAGAAATGTAATATTATCATTGATTACAATGTTTTTAGGACAAGTCTGTGAAACTCTCTATTTGCACGTCGCCCTGTGTGGCAGGACTCATTAAATCACACGCTTGGTGGTGAAAAAGACAAAAAGCTCATTAATAAGGAGAGAAGCTAGACACAGTCAATGTCATATGACCCTTACAGAGAAAAGGAAACACTATATATCACTAACCAAAAATGATTTCTGCAATGCACACAACGTAAGATTGCCGAAGAAAGCCAAACTCAGTAGGAAACATATTAAAATCACTGAAATAATGCATCTGCCTTTAGACTGTAAGGCTCTCTCTGTCTTCCAATATCTCTCTCTATGAAGACATGGCATGTAAGGCCCAAATCCACAGTCATGGGAGCAACAGGCACAGGGCTTTTGGACAGCTTTGGACCCATTTGTTAGGGAAGCATAGGAGATTATCCAGATCAGGGCCCATTTGGTGGGGATCTCTGAGCTTCTCCCAGACTCAGATCCCTCCAGGTCTCAGGCAAAATGTCACTTAATATCTGGCAGTATGGTGATTTGAGAATTTGGACTGTCTTGGCTGTGCTCCATTCAGGAGATTGGTTTGCTGGCTCTACAGACCCGCACCAAATCAACAATGATATTTTTCTCAGTGCTTCATGCAAACTGTGGGGCCGTTCGTATGGTTCTCATGCAGTCCTGATCAAACACATAATTGCATATTTGGGTTGACTTTCTGCACTGAAATGAACCATTATTAAAATCATAACATTTTTAAATTTGGCTGGTGCTTTTACGGTGTGTTTGTGATATACTGTACATGTTTATCAGTCTATGCTTCCTGGGAATCAAACCCATGACTTTAAGACTGTTAGCACCATGTTCTACCAGTAGAGCTACACTAATATAATAGTATTTTCATAACTCGCGTTTGATTTATTTGATAAATGCATTCATCCAGTAATATATAACAATAAGTTATCATTAATTAATGCATTAGAATTATTATATAATATTCTAGGTTCAGTACAAGTTCAGCTCAACTGACAGCACTTGTAGCATAATCTTCATTATGACAAAAAACTATTTCACCTAAATCAGAGGTCTCCAACCTCTTACCTTCCTGCAGACTTCAGTTCCAACCTGCTGCAGTACACCTGTCTGTAATTATCAGATTTCTCTTAAGATCTTAATTAGCTGGTTCATGTGTGTTTGACTGGGGATGGAGCTGAACTCTGAAGGATGGTAACTCTCCAGGAAAAGGGTTGGAGACACCTGGCATTGACAATATGTGCGTTAACATGTTTTTAGTGTGGGGAAACAAAAATAGTGTAGCATAAAAATTATGATTTTAAACAAGTTTACAGCTCAGATAAAAACTTGTGGTTTTATAAGTTTCACATTTTGCCCTAATTTTAAGTCCCTAAACTTGCCTTTTTTGAGAAAAAGATGGAGGGACTCAAAATATTCCTTTAATCTAGGTTAATGTTAATTTATGCATATATTAATACATTTTAACCTTTCAAGTTGTACAAATTAGCATTAATGTATCACATAAATTAACTATAAACAATTGTATATTTATAAATTACTTAGATTCATTAAAAAATGTTAGGTTTTGATATCTAATGCATTTAAAACTTTTAAGTTGTACTAACTGATATTAATGTATCACACTAAACTATGAAAAAATATGAACCTAATGCATCTACTAATGTTCAAGGGATAGACAATTCTGTCATTATTTACTAACCCTCATTTCGTTCCAAACCAGGAAGAGAAGAAGACGAAGCAGAAGCAGAAGGAGAAGCAGAAAAAGAAGATGAAGATGAAGAAGACGAAGAAGCAGAAAAAGAAGATGAAGAAGAAGAAAAAGAAAATGAAGAAGCAGAAAAAGAAGATGAAGCAGAATATGAAGATGAAGAAGCAGAAAGAGAAGAAGAAGCAGAAAATTAAGACAAAGAAAAAAATGACAAAGAAGCAAAAGGAAAAGAAGACGAAGCAAAAAAGAAGATGAAGAAGTAGAAGGAGAAGAAAACAGTAGAAAGAAGAAAAAGCAAAAAAAAAAAAAAGAAGCAGAAGGGCAAGAAAAAAATAGAAGAAGAAGCAGAATAGGAAGAAGAAGAAGGAGCAGCTGAAGAAGCAGAAGAAAGACAGACATTTGCCACGTGTCACACTATTTCTTTTGTTCTTTTGTGTTGCACAGGATAAAGTTAGTCATACAGGTTAGGAACAACATACGAGAATGTTATGACAAAATGAGCCTTTTGGGGTTAACTATCCTTTTAAAAAATTAACCCAAATTGTAAAGTGATAGCGGTTATCTGAAGTTGTTTGGATTTGTCTCTCTCACACACACACACACACACACACACAACTACAGTTCTTCTAAACACTCAGAATTTGTTTCTCTCAGCATGTAGACACAATTAAACTATACATCACCATAACACGCACACAAACAACGAGAGAGAGGATATTCCTCTCCACATGTGTACGAGTGTTAATCTTTAATTGTGTGCCATTGTGGGCGCCCTTTAAACAAATACTCTCTGCGACAGAGAACAACATAATTGTTCTATTATCTGTCTGAGGGGAAATTGCTATCAGCCCAGCACGTCCTACCTTCTCTTTGCCTTGTCTAATGGGAGCACAGAGTGATTCTGCTTCCTCCAAGACAGTGCCTTTGATAGAGTGATAGCAGCAGAGCACTTTCTCCAAACACAGTCTGTTTTCATTAAACTGCTAATCTAAAATCAATCAAGCAAAACAGATTTACAGGCCAAGAGGCTTTTCTTCTCTTTTGCATCATCCATCGAACCCCCCAACCTCACTCAATCACATTCTCTCAGAAATGGGAAATCCACAATGTACAATAAATTGTCATTTCCGTTATCTCACTGTATTTAAACTACAGTACTCGTAACATTAAGTGTAGATCACCTGAGTACACGCTACTTAATGTGTTTCCTAGTCACCTATACCTATAACCTTTCAATGCCTCACTCTCTCTTTTCTCCCTCAGAGTCATACCTGCCAAAAGGTATTCATTAGCCAGCTGCCATTCTGCTGACGGGCTGCTGAAGTATCGCCAGACCTGCACAGAATCAAAACATGTCTTTAAGAAGCATATTTCTGTAAAATCATTTAAAAATAAATCTGACATCCTCTGTTCTGTCCATGTCCTCTTATACGGAAAGCACTTCAGTTCAGTGGCATTTATTAAATATTTACCTAAAAGCAGGCAAAGAGATTTGGTGCATTTTGTTGGATAATGTGAATTGACTTTAAGCTATTTGTAGCGGGTTTAATGTGGTAGAGGACAAACAGAATTGATTTCATCATTAACAGCAGCCTCTAACTATAGCACACAAGTCATATGGACTATTTTTTATATATCATTTTAATGCCTTATTCTTTTTTGGAGCTTGGCTGTATCCCTATTCTCTCTCATTCAAATGTGTCAGTTCAACCTTCACAAAGTCCCACCCCCCCTTCATTACCGTTGCTATGTCCGACAAGCCATGCTGCTCTCACACCACACATCATGTTCTCACACAGTGGACAATACATCATGGAGAAAAGAGATAACTGACAATGCGCCGACAGACAAGACAGAGCTGGTTACTCTTGGTATGAAACAAAGCCTCAGCTTTCAAATTTTGTAATTTTTTAAGAAATTCAAACAATAAATACCGTATTATGGCTCTTTAATGTGTCATGACAAATCACTGTAGCACCTCAGTTCAAGCAGCACGTGAACCAATCATCTCTTCCTCTTTACTAGTTAAATCATGAAAGAAACATGAATGAACATCAGAAGGTATCTTGTTTCAACCGCAGAAAGACGTCAATACACACGATTTTTCAAGTCCACCAACGTTAAACTACTCTCCTGTCTGATTTGTTTGTCAGACAAAAATGGTACATTCAGCGTTATGATTGGTCAGATTGTCTGTCAATCAAACTCCCTGCGAAGGGTCAGTTGTGTACCTTTCCATTTATGAGTCTGAATTTGAATTAAATTGGACACATCTAGAATTGTATTTACTGCTCTTGTAAAACATGCTCCAAAAATTAACTTTTAAATTAAAAAAATACTTTCCTCAGTGTATCTATATATCTATAAATCTTCAAACTAAACTTTCACGCACTGTAAAAAAGATTTTTCAAAGTTATAAATAAAACAATGTGCTATTTCTCTGTAATTATTTGTGAAATTTACTAGAAATTTTTGCGTAAATTGTTTTACCACCATTATTTTCAGTGCACAAGTCTGACAAGTCTATATTTTGTTGAGAAACTTTACTTTTCTAGTTTGAACTTATACTTCCTCTCAAATTTGAATAGCATTTGACCCTTCGCAAAGAGCTTGATTGACAGCTGATGTGACCAATCATAATGCCGAATCCGCCATTTTGTCCAACAAACAAATCAAACAGGAGAGTAGATTAACTTCGGTGGACTTAAACTTGAATAATAGTGTGTATTGACATATTCCATGGTTGAAATAAAATACCTTCTCATGTTCACTCATGTTTATTTCATGCTTTAAGTAAATAAAAGACAGTTGGTTCACGTGCCGCTTGAACTGAGGCGCTACAGCGATCTGTCACGACACATTAAAGAGCCACAAAAATGTATTTATTGTCTGAATTTCTTAAAAAATGACATTTGAAAGCTCAGACTTTGTTATACCTAAAATAACCTGCTCTGTCTTGTCTGTCGGCGTGTTGTCAGTTTCCTCTTTGCTCTGCAATGTATTTTTCACTGTGTGAGAACATGATATGTAGTGTGAGAGTGGCATGGCTTGTCGGACATAGCAACAGCAACTAAGGAAGGTGGGTTTTTGGGTCAATTTGACCTCAATTCAAACTCAGGAATTTTATTTGAATTTAAAATGCAGTCTGAATTCCATTCTGAATGGTGAACAGCCCTGCAGTATACAATACCATAAATTAGACCACTACATTACTTCAGTGCAACCCAATCTTACAGATTATCATCAAAGCAACACATAACTGCATGATTAATGTGAACTGTCAATCAGCTTCAGTGAAACCACAAGTGTGCGAGCCTGTTTCTTTCGCCCTTCTCAAACAGTGTTTTTCATAAGGTTAAGTGATAGCTATCGACCATGTCTCAGTCATTGCATCTATGAGTGCTGGCACCGTCCTTCTCTCATCGCCTGCACTCGCCCCTCTCGTGACAGCCATCTGCTGTGCTCTTTGAAGTCCTGCCCTGACCTGCGACCCGCCGGGCTTTAGCTTTTTCCTCTCTTGACATCACTCAACTGTAACGTGATGACCGAAGGAATTTTCCTTTCCTCTTTTCTAAGATTAAATTATCCACAATAGGGTAAATATATAAATAAATAAATATATCCCACCTGTACTGCAGCATCCTCCTTTGGCCTCTTGCTTCGTGAACATATTTTGCAGACACATTCCAATCAGTTTATCATGTTTTGTGTGGTTGCCTTGGAAACTGGGTGCTCTGTCAACCCCGTTTTCTTATTGACAGGACTGCAAGCTGGGTAATCACCCTATATGAGTACAGCTTACCACATAGAGAGGCGAGCAACAGACACAATAGATTTGCGAGGCTGCAGTTTACACAGACTGAATTCTAATAGTCTTCCATTAAGACATTGAGAAGTAATTGCTACTTCAGGCTGTCTTCATCTAAAATTTAAAGCTCTTCACTTTAAAGATCACACTACAACACTTAGCAAATGCTAATTCATATACAGGCCAAAAGTCTTGAAAATAATTTGATAGATTTGAATTTATTGATTCCATTATTTACTGGCAAACAGTGCTGGGATTGTCAGCATGTGACACTGAGGTTCCATCAGTTCTTGCTGAATGAGACATCGATTTCACCCCATCCAGCATTTATATCAGCTTAGATGGGTCACCAGACTTTGTCCGATTATCATTTTATATCATTCTGTCTCACTGCACTTCTCATCTCTCCATCTCTCCCATCTTCCTTGCCTACATTTAGTTAGCAACCCACAATTCCTGATGAGCAAAATAAAGTCCTGCTCTGCGTTTTTTTGCCCATTTAATAAACCGTTTCACTTGGAAATATGCCACAATAGGGAAGAAAAGTCAGTAGCGATCTTCAGTTCATGCTGACTTTAACCACAAACTGTTGCAGGCATAGTATGAATGAGACAGTTTTGCAGTAATAGCTAAAAAACAGGTCAATCTGACAAGCAGTGCATGCTATGAACATGATATATGAGTGATTTTCACTTAATACAAAGAACGGTGACCGCTCTTAATGGAGAATTTAAATGCCAGCTCTATTTTCCCCCCATTCTTAAGGGCATGTGAGGATCAAATGTGTTCCTGGTTTCAAATATGGAGGTTTTTGAAAATACTGACCCACACTGAATTCATTTCTGACTAATGTTTATTATGGAAGTTACATTTTGAAAATAGAATCATGAATATTCATGAGTAAACAAAAAGCATGAAAAAGAAAAAGCGCATAAATATAGATTGTAGGCAAACAAGGTGAAGAGCGAATTAAGGTCCTGAAAAGGAAAAAAAAAGGAGCAACGGGAGTGGGCGAGCGCTCTTTTAATTCAGCCTGAATTCATCCAGGAGAGAGTGTTTGATGGGGAAATTTTATACACACAAAGTCACCTCACACAGACACACCAGGAGAGGGACAGAAAGAAAGGAGAAATGAGAGCGCAATCACAACCTCTCAATCCACCAGTCAATCAACCCAGAGCCTCCAGTATTTAACCCCTGACTCAGACAGAGGTATTATTCTGGCGATGAGACTGATATTTCAGAAATGAGGAGCCAGCGCACATCAGGATAAAAAGAGAGATGAGGGGGAGAGCAGAGCTGCAGGGAGGCCTGAGTCAGGGGAAGATCAGACTGCTCTGTGCTGCTGTCCAAAGGCAACACATTCAGAGCAGCATACTAATGAGAAACACAAAACATTTATGAGGGTTGATTATCCCATGATGCACATGAACATTTAAAAAGACATGTAGGAATAAAGTCATGTGGATTGCGATGCATTAATTTCTAACAAAATCTTACCTGACCCCAAACCTTTAAACAGTAGTGCAGATTGCGATAGAAAATAGACAGAAAAACTAAATATGAACTATTTCATTTGTGTATTTTTAGCTTTGTTGTGAATAGCATCATTTGATTAAAATACTTAGCCACTTTATAATTTTTAAGCAACAGTCAATATTAGATCCCTGCAGATCTCAGGAAAACTATCACTTAATATCTGCTAATGATTTGAGATTTTGAAGTCTTGGCTATGCTCCTTTCAGGCTCGGCAGACCCACACCAAATCAACAATGACATTTTCCTCAGTGGCTCATGCAGTTTTGATCAAACACATAACAGCATATTTCAGTTGATTCTTTGCACTTAAAAATTATCATCTTTAAAGTTTACTCAGGTTTTGCTTATTAGTAACATTGTTTCACGAGTTTGTGTGCCCATATAATCTTAGCATTAGTGGTAAACGGATTTGGCTTGATGTCTGCGATGGAGGGCTCAGAGAGACTATTCTACTCGAGCTCTGATAGCCCCCTATAGACAGAAGGATAAATGAAATAAATACGCATAAAGGAGGAGATGGGGAGGTGAAGGGATGCCAAAAGAACTAACAACAGAAATGGCAAGAGGCTGTTTTTATACTTGGATATAATTGGAAGATTAGATCTGCGTACTCCTCCCGAAATTACGTTAATAACTTCACATGTTTTCATTAATTTATTTATTTGCATGACACTACTTGATGTGTAATGTCAACATGGTGGGACCTTTGAGGTTGCAACCCACTCCATGCAGAACATAAGATTTTTGGTCACACTTTTTTTTTAAGCTCTAATTCTCGATTTGTCAGTATCATTAACCAGGTTTCCATCCAAGGATTTTTTTGCGAAAAAATATTTAGCGCTTTAAAATATTTACGATATAGCTGATGGAAATGCCAATTATCAATTAAATTTCTCATGTGTCGACAAAATCTTTTTCCGTTTAACTTTAGCGCATAAATTCCATATCGATACTTCAAATGTCGCCAAAATTTGTTTGGAAACAGTTTTTGTCGAGAGAAGGGGCGCAAATAAATGTGGTGTCACATGACAGAATTAGCCTATAGGCAGTGTCCGTGTTCATGGTGTTGCTCACGTTAAAGCACCGTTTCCCTGTAGTTCAAAAGCGCATTAAATCATATTCATATTATTAAATTGCATCTAAAATTATTTTATACATGGTAAGAAAAAGACGAGTTACCTCTCAAACATAGGCTACTTATCTTAATTTGATGTTAGTAGGCTACCCTACGTTTACATTATTATTTTTTTTACAGTGCACTGTTCAGTTTAAATAGCCTAGTCCGTGCCTTTCAGCTTGACCACCATACCCCCGTGATATTATGCCAAGCACATTTTGTTTTACATGGATATTGGAACGTGAAGTACAAAGGTTTAAATTAATTCGTTTAGGCTAGCTTATGTGTTTATTCTTGTTTTGTTCTGAATTCTTTCTACCGTTAAATTTAAAGGATTTGTTGTGGAGTGAGGGGAAATAAAATATTTTTTTCATGTTTCTTCAATATTTTTGGCTGACTCTATTTTATTATGACAATGAATAAAATGATCGTGCGCCGGCACGATCGCTAGGTGAACCCCCATATCCCCCCCATCCCCCCCGCCCCACCGTAAAAGTGGAAACAACACACAAGCCTACTCCTTCGTTTGTGGTCATATAAGAGTAAGACATAATTCAAAACTGTTCGAAATATATCTTTTATTTGTACATTCACAATAAAAAAAAACGTAGGCTACTTTTGTGAAATAAAGGAAACAAACTGCCGCTTTCTCAAGAGTGCATCGCAAAAATGAACCGAAATTCTGCATATAGGCTGCTAATTGTTGCAGCTTTTTTCTTTCGTTTTGTTAATTGATTAATTATTTGGAAAAAAATATATTTTGCATATTGGCCTGTTTCTTTTATTTATAATAGCTTATGTTTTTCTTCGTTCGCAGAAGCGCTGCATGTGCATGTGAATCCTCACGTTCATGTAGGCTAGTTTATGCTGCTTTTTGTGTGTATAAAATTAATCCCTGGAAAACAAATTTAGGTATTTTAATGGGTCAAAGCCATCTATCAATTTAAATTTAATTTAATTGTAATTTAACAATGTTGTCGGTTGTTAATATGGCTTAACGACCGTCGGTTAGGAGAAATAAAATAACTGAAATGAACATTCCAGTTTCCTATAAACGTTAATCAGAAAAATAATAATAATAATACAACCGCACCTGTTTATGATCATTGCTTGATTATCAACAGTGGCCTATCTATCTAGTCTACAACAAAGTACAAAAGAAAAAAAAACATGACACTTAATAAAAAGGATTTTATGTAGGCCTATACAATTTAATAATAGGCTGTTTTGCTTCAAATGGATGAAGAACAGGCTACTAGCCTATAGCCTATAATTTACGCAATAGGAGAAATTATGTATGGAAACAGCTCAAGGGCAATTTTTTATTTTTTTTTGCGATTCACCAAAACTTATGCGACAATTCGTTTTTTTAGGGATGACGTCATCACGCACACCATTTTATCGGTAAAAGGCCAGTTGGATGGAAACAGGCTGTAGACAGCAAATGTCGCAAAGTTTTTTTAACGCATATTCTCTTTGTCGATAACAAAACAGCGCAAAATCTGGATGGAAACTTGATTATTGTTAGACAGAGGAAGCGATTACGCTGTTGCAGGAAGCAATTGTGCACACTCACACACACAATGCTGCATATCAATATTAAAGATATACAGGAGAAAGAGTGGGAATCTGGGAGGACAAGCATTCAAAAGAGGGAGAGTTCCAGTGTAAGAGATGGACAAGCATAAGGAAAGATTTGAATGCAGTAGCAAAAAACAGAAGTATCTTGGTGCATTTTGGTTCCAGCATGTATTTAAAATATATTAAAGGGAGTAAAAAAAAAAAAAAGATCTTACATACACAATACACACATCAGGATAGCCAACCTTATGATCAGCCATCTGTCAGTATCACAATCAACATTAGAGTCAATATCAATCTAGTCTCTCCAGAAGATGATAGGATCAGCGGATAGTTTTAGCATTACAAAGTCATACTTACAGACAATCAAGCATTTGATAGCCATGGACAGTGCAATTCCCAGAATGCTAAACACAAAAAAACTAAAAAGCAATGGTTGGACTAAAACATTTTAAAAAAGAAACAAGGATTGAGGATTGCTTATATCAGAATAAAACCGTTCGTCACCACAGATCCAGTGAGAGAAAGAAAGCTTCGGTTATTAGCCCACATGTAAAGTGGATTACCTTCGTGGTGGCTTTTCTAAGGCCTTAGTCAGAACAGAAATATTGAAATGAGTCATCAGGAGAGAAGAAGAGAATGTGTGTGGGATTTGTTGAGAGTTGATACTTGGGTGTCATGTTATTTCACAAGAGGGAGGGATGCGTCCTTGGTGGAAATTTAAATTCAGGTGCTCCTTTATGGAAGTGCAGCCCCTCCCCTGGGCTGAGTGAAAGCTGCATTCTGCATTCTTTCAGCAGAGAAGGCAATCGCTCGTCTCATCCGGTTTTGCCTTTAAACCTATGTGAAGGTTAGGGCCAATCTTCAGCTGACTGATTGTAATTGCATTATGTCCAACTGTTGATTATGCCTTAGGAGGATATTTAAGAACGTGAGGACACAGGGATGAGCTTTGTGATTTGAGAGGCCAAAGGAAAAGGTGTAATAATCACACATCTAGGCAGGCTGGGTGTCCTCTGCAGTTGCACTTACACCGAGCTGAGGCCTCGCAAATGCAAAACCAATAATTGCAATGTCAGTCACAAAGGGAACATCCTGAATAGCAGGAAGAGATTCATATACAGAAACCCACATTCGGGATAGGTCCAATCTTTCCTAAAACCTTCTCAGTGGTACCGTGTCCAGAGTTAGGAGTCACAGTGCCCTCTGCTGGCCTTTTTATCCCTCTCAGCCTCTCATAGCCTCTTACACAAAAGGAAAATCTCAGTGTTCAAAGGTTACAGTTATCCTTCTGTCTGTTATGTACCTATAAATCTGTGGTTGTCCATTTACCATCAACAGTAGCAACTCCAAAACTGTTGATTACTTCCTGACTGATTGATTACGCCAGTTATACTATTTAATTTCACAGCATGTACAACAAGCAGAGTAGATTTAGGATGTGACTTCATTTTTCACCCAGGAAAACAAACAACAAGTGACGTGATAGACAAACAACAAAAGCTTTTAGTCAAACAAAGAGAGTAGATTGAGTAGAAAATGTTATGGTCAATGCTTGCTGTCACATGTTTGTTTCCGTTTAGTTCCTGCGTGCCCTTATTTGGTTAGTTCCTGTCCCCATTTTGGTTATTAGTTGATTAATCTCCAGGTGTGTCTCGTTTGCCCCTCATTAGTTCTGTCTACTTATAGTGTGTTTTGCCCCGTGTTTACTGTCTGCTGTTAAATGTCTTTTTGAAGTGTCTCCCTGTATGTCTTCATGTGCTCTATGTTCCCTATTTGGTTTATTAAAGACTCTCATTTTGTTAATTCCTCATCTCCTCGTTCCTGGCTTCCTTGCTCCCCAGGAGATCGTGACAATTTCTGTCAGTGTGTCTAATAATTCAACTGCGGATATTAAGGGGAAGGAAAGACAGAGAAAAGATATTAAAACAGAAAAAATAGAACAATAGTTTTATCGTGACTAGCCATTTGGACTCTGCTTTTGAATTTGAAGCCATTTTTTCAGTATGCTGTCACACTTCCTGAAGCACAAACTCCAGTCCTACCACTCTACTTCTTGGGTCCTGGGTAACCCCACTTTGATTGAACTAGTCCTCAGATTGAACCAGTAACCTAACATCCCTATTGGCTTTTTAATGTGTTCCCGTAGCTCAACTGGTGCTGGCAATACCAAGGACATGAATTCAATTTCCAGGAATCACATATTACATAAATGTATACATTGATATTTATGTATTTGGTGATATACAGTGCAGAGTTTGCTGCAATAAGGAATTGTTACCCTCACAAATACACTGAAAAAAAATTTGGTGTAGAAACTATTTTCACTCAGAAAATTGTAGTAAATTTCACAATTAGCTACATAGAAATTTCAAGTAATACACTGAATTACACATGCAATTTTAAAGTAGAAATTAGAAAGACTGAAATATTTTCTTGTAAAATGTACTCCACTTGTCAAAAAAAAAAAAAAAAAAAAACTCATTGTAGCTGCCAAACTAGTAATTAATTAATTTCCCTTGAAATGTCTTGGAAATATCAGCGCTTGCGTATTCCAAAAGGTGCTTCTGAATTTCATGGGATGGATTCTGAAATTTTGGATGTTTTGGCAACGAGAACAGACCACAGGGATTTCATTCTCTTCATACAGAATCCTGATTCAGACACACAATACCCCGCTGGGCCAGTTCCATTACTTTTCTTTGTAGGAGAAAAATCAGTGTTTTCTTCTCCATCTCCATAACTGACATCAAATGGCTCCAGGGTCTCTGAAATCCTGCATAACAAAGGACAGCTCATCAAGATTTAGTGAGGAAGCAAATGTACACAAGAACATGTCAAAAGCAATCAATATTTTGTATGATTTATGCATGTTGCACCTTTAGAAAGCTCTCATGGATTACTATTACCATTTAATCTCCTGTAAAACAATTTCCTATTCAAAGATATGTTGCTAAAACTATTTGCATTTTTAGTAAACACATTATGTTTCCTTTCTGCTTTGGCCAGATTTTACTTTTTTGAATTAAACAGTGCAATCTGATTAGGCCAAAGTCACAGTGAACCATCTTAGCCCTTTAGCCGTGCCTGCTTGCAGAGGCCAAGTGAGGAGCGGAGGTTTGCCAAACATGGGAATAAGAACAAGAACAATCTCAGACCTCCAAATCATATGACCATTCAAGCGACATAGACTGTCCATTGACCCAATTTCCAGAGGTTAGCTCAATAATGACTCTGTCACCCTACCTGGGTATCGACAGGTGGAGGAAGGATTACACCTGAGCTCTCCTGCTGAGTCTGGAAATGTATTCCTTTTGAGTCTGCCCGGTTCCTTCCTACCATTCACCCTATAACCCCAGTAAGGCTTTTAGCCTCCTAAACCAAACTAAAGTGAAATGGCAGATTCACATCCAAAGGAAGAGGTGTATGTAGCCTTCATTATTTTCCTCCAAGCTTTCTGCCTGCCGTTGTGTAGTGGAGCACAACCTCAAAACGTTGAATTTCATCTTTTTCTGTACCGCCAAATGCTGTTAACACAGAATATGTAGTTCAGAGGAGCTCAACTGTGATGTGCACAATAATAAGCTCTTATCTAGGGCTATGAGAATTTCAACTGCTACGTTAGAGCTTTTGAATACACCACAAGCTGCTATGTAATGGTACATTATGAGCAATCTGATCCAAGACATGATCATTATGGATTTATAACGGGAGTATTTATTCATCTGATTAACTTTCAAGCCATAGCTTGAGAAGATCAAAGCCATTCTGGCACTCCACAGGACACTCACAAAGCTGTCATCGCAGCTTTCCAAGCCAAATTTAAACTCCTCCAGTTCACAGTCCTCTCCTCTTCCTAAATGTTTTAAGTTTACCCTATCTCCAGAATCTATCAGAATATGTTTCCTCATCATGTTACAGAGATCTTGCTATCTGACTTTAGCTGAAATGAGAACAGTGAGCTTGACTGACATTTAGAGGAGACTCACTAAATGTAAAAAATTCAATTTTGGATCATCTTGACTGAAAAAGAAAACTTTTTATTGTTTTCTGTTTGAGAAGGAGGAGTTGGAGCAGAAAAGCAAAACAATCAAAGATGATGTGATTGAATTCTGCTGCTATGTGCTTGTGTGCCTCAGCATGCCCACTCATGCCTATTTTGAGGAAATATAAGGTAGTGTGTGTGTAGTGTATGGAAAACCACTGGTAGCATGAATGAGATTCACTAGTCCGGTAAAGAAAAAGCATTTTGCATTGTCACATAAAAATTCAATTAAATTAAATTAAATTAAATATTCAGGATTTTTGGACAATATGTATTTATTTATGTATGTATGTATGTATGTATGTATTTATTTTTATTTTTATTTATTTTTTATTTATTTTTTAAAGAAAGAATCAGGTTATGGATTTATTAAAGCAGCACAACTGTGTACAATAAATGCAGCCTTTCTGCATATGAGACTTTCAAAAAGTTGGCCAAAATTTTGAATGGTACAGTAATTGTGACCCTATTATGCTATTTGAAAGGTTCAGAATTTGGTTTTGGGAGTCCCCAACAACAGGTTTACATGCATGCAAGGTCAAAAAACACTTTCATTTTCTTATGCATTTAATTTTACCTTATTTGTCAACAACTCTCAAACGATTCCCATCACCATTACTGGATTACGGCTTATCATGATAGTACTCCACTATGTTCTAAAAATAAAGAATCAGAAGGGAAAAAGTTGTTTTACACTTATGTTAGAGAACCGGGCCCAAAGCTTGGTAGTAAAGACCCCAACAATAATAGTATATGCGTTAGCTGAACACTGTTAAGTATTTATAAGTATTCACTGCAGTTTTGCTCCATCCTCTATCATGGCTCCAAGTAATACGAACGACAGACATTCTATCTTAATCAACACATTTCTAGACGATAGCAGGCCCACAGCTGATTAGCAGAACTATATCATGAATTAGCCAGAGACCTACAGCTGCACTGAGTGTATACACAACACAAGATAACACACAAAACTACATACTATATAATGCACGTTCAACAGAACATTACGGCAACAATGATTAATCATACTTACAGGTTGTGATTTGGAGGAGCAAGCTGGTCTAAACAAACTGGGCACTGACCCATCTTTCAAAGACAACCAGTTTACGAACCCTGCGTTGAACTCGTGGAGATTGAAGAGGCAGTCATCAGTGAAATGATGGGAACACAGCATTGGGATTATACTGCTGTGGTATTGTAGTAAAGATAAATTTTAACCACTGATTCTTCACAGCCTCATTCTTTGGAAGTGAAAATAAAATTAATTTACTTTCACAGCACAGAGCATAGCATCTTCTCAACATTACGTTATCCACATGAACAAGCTACAGCATTTGAGGTAAGTTTTGTGGGATGTCCTCGCAGAACATTGCGCAAATGTGTTAACTTGTGATGGATGAACTTCACGGAAATGGGATTCAAATGACAAAAGACTCGTTTAAGTGGTTCAGAGTTTACTCTTTCTTTTGAGAGACAATAACTTTATTTATGATGCACTCTGCAGCTTTGCAGACTGTTTACATTCACATACAGCTATTACACACTACATGAAAGGCAATTTTCAAAAATCAATAATAGGGGCACTTTAATAAATATAGCAGTAGCATTAATTAAAACATTTCAAAAATGAATAGAAATATGAGTCAGAAAAATAAAAATGTCTTACTTTAAAAAAAAGTTCAAAGTGTTTTTGTATTTTCTGCTCTGATACTGGAGATAGTGAATATAACATAAACAAGACAGAGACAGAGGGACAAAATGTTCAGCAATGACTAAGACTTGCCATGTTTTGATGGCAGTGTTAAATAATGGCCACAATGCATTTGAAAGACACGGAGAAAAACACACATGGATAAACATGTAAGTATTTGAAAACCCATGACCTTGATTTCCTCATAGTGCCAGACCACTACATTCAACCTCCATCTTCCATTTTTATTTTGAGAGCTTTTTTTTTTTTTTCCAATCACTGTCGTCCTTCCATCAGATGTCCTTCTTGCAGAAAAGCTGTCACTTTTCTAGGTGAGTCTGCCATTTAGCATTCCAGATGGTGTGGGAGCTAGAAAGGAAACAAGACACTGTCTATCTCTCTGCTGGGAAAGGAAGGCTGAACAAACAGTGAGCCTAAGATGGAAATGACAGGCCGTATGTTTTGTTTCGAGGATTGCCCATCCCGGTCTTGAATGTGATTTTCAAAGGGCCCAATTACCTATGACTGTAGATGCTATAACTAGTAATGATTCCATCATCCATTCCATTGCATTCCATCATGATTAAATAATTTATATTGTGAAGTACATTTTCAGGCTTTTAGGAAGTTATGTGTATTAGTTTAAGAGGCAGGGGGTCTACAGGCTATAGGTTTCTTGTGTGACAAAAATATGGCTGAGCAGAATTTACAGATGACTGACCACATCCTAGCAACTGAAGCTTAAACAAACTTCTTTTTTAGCTTGTTTGGTTGGAGATATAAAAATATGACTTGATTCCACATGACTGGAGGAGGTCTGCAGTAACTGATCTTTCTTTAGAAACCTCCTGGGATCCTAATGCACGTTTTTGAAGTTGGTGGATCCTGTTAATGGGCTACATGGTAAACAACCACAAACAAGTGGCACGTCCATTACGGCATATTAATTGTGATAGAGCAAATGCAATTATGGGACTCCAGACACATACCATCAGTTAACTGGATGCGGGAATTTGCTTCCTTTGTCTCAGCACATTTTTCTTCCCACATATGTAGCAAGCGAAAGATAAATAGAAGCAGCATCGGGGGAGTAAAGCAATTTTTCTGGAAATTATGGCAGTGGAATGAATCCTGCACCCACCATATTCACCATCTCAGCGGCCATCAACAAGGTGCTCATCTCATACCTTTCAAAGATGGTTAGAAAAGAAATAAAAAATGAAATAAGTGAAATGACTACATGAGATGTAGCAGAACTACTTGACGCTCCCCCCGCAAACACACACACACACTCGCTCCACTCTCCTGAGCATTACAAACCTATCTGCGGGATGACAACCTTGCTGCCACAACAAGCCCCTCTCCTCTCAGCTTTAGTTAAGGGATGTCTGCCATGATAACCAATGCCTTCACTCTGTATATGCTGTAAAACCACTCAAGCTCTGGCTCAAATCCCAACACAATAAGACCTGTGTGCTCCTCTCTGCTCCCCTCGGTTGAACTTCAGGGGCTGAATTTTTACGTTTCTTTGTAGGGCATCTGCAGGTTACTCTGCTAGATTGTAACTTGGCAGAGGGTGCCGTGTGCCCACCCCTTCTCTCCCAAATGGTGCACATATCAAACAGAAAGCTGATTAAAAGAACACATTGCCTCTGTATTCTTCTGTAGGCTACAGTGGATGAATTTAAAAGCGATGTTGTTCAAAGGCATGTTGTCAAAGATCAACAAATGAGTGGGAGAGAACTTTGCAGAGCCTTGGTTTTCATTTATCATGATCCAAGAACTATTTGCTTTGTTTCCACTGATGGGCAAGTTTCAAAACTAATTATATCATGCTTTATTTGAGTTTTCTCTCAATCCCACTGTGTTTTGCTGGTCAGTATTGAGTTAACACCAATCATTCCCCTACTCCTGCTGCCCACTACGGCGAAATCGATACCAAAAGTTTGGCTTCGGTATGATATCAAGCACCAGAACCATGGTTTAAAAAAAGAGAAATCAATATTGTAGGCAACAAATAAACTGCCTTAGATGATTGATGTTGAAAAAACAAAATTATTTTATTAATCACACTGCATGAAGTTTGCAGGTACAAGTAAGTTGTTTGCAGTTCGGGATTGGTAGGATTTTTTTTTATTATTTATTTTATTTTTTAATAAAATAAATAAATAATGGACTGGTATACTGTGCCCATAAATAATGTTTCTTTCTTCTTCTTTTTTTGATCGCCTGTCAACTACTTATTATTGGTTCACAAGACTTTAGTTTCACATAAACCTGTGTCTCCTGTGTCGACAAGAAGTGAAACAGAATTTCCAACTGTACATGCACAACATGGCTAGAAGTCTGTAAAATACAGAACTGAACAGATCAAACAAAAAATGAGAATGTGGTTTAATGATTTCTGGTTAATTAAGTATGATTCCTTGAATTCCCATGATGTTTTCATTGATGCAGGCCTGGAGGAGAGTTTTAGTATTGATTCTTGCTTACTCTCACTGAGTTAAGAGTAATATACTATAAAGCTATTCTGAATTTTAATAATTAAAAAAGCTCAATTAATAAATTGAGTCAGACAATACTGATGTGAGCTACAAACCTAACTAGGATGAAAAAAATAGTGAGGATGATTTAATATATATACAGTACAAATCAGAAAAGGTGTTTTACTATGTACCACTCTCACCACTGTTGAGCTGCTGATACTGAGCTCACTGGAGTTTGGTAAGGAGAAACAGATAGACAATAGTACTCCATTGCAGTTCCAGAACTTTGGACTTGACCTTCCAATTAAAATATAGATTCATCACTGGGGCTGCACAGAGGGGACAGTTCTCTACTGGTCTTCTTCAGCTATTAGCAAATCAATAGAGGACATCCCATTATACAACAATAATTCTGGAGTAATCACAGTAACTTTCAAGGACATGCAAAAGAAAGAGAGAAACTCAATGTCAGAATGACTGGCACTCAAAAGAGTGAGTAGATATATCTCAAGAGGTCTGTCACTAAATAAGATCCACTTCCTGTTACGGTATTACAGCTGCAAACACAGAATGCTGCCAGACAGCCTTCCATTTTAGTATATTGTACTCTTGCATTGCATTTATATCTGTTGAATGACCCTCACATAGTCATAGGACTTGTTCTTGCACTATATAGGTTTTATTTACAAGAAAAATAGTACAACAAATGCTAAGCATTGGCATGAAATGGAAATTCACCCTATCTATTTTCTAAATGCATCTTATAGATTCGCCCATGCATGTGTTCATATGTTTTTCTATTTAGATTTATTCATCTATTTAGGCCTATTTATTTTAAGCTTGTAATAGAATCACAATGTCATCTTCCAGTGAAACAACAACTCTCTGGTGACATATTTCAGATTTCTCCAATCATTTAGTCCACTCAAAGCATTCCTTTTCTTACAATCAACTGCAAGCTCACATTCAGATAACCAATAGATAAATGAAACAACATACTTATTCTGATCTGTATTTACTGATATGTATGAAGTGATCATACAAAAATCTATTAAATTTTAAACAATGAAAAACTTGACAAAAAACTTGACAAACTTGACTGACAAATGGGTGAAACATAATGGTCTGAAGACTAGTGGCAAAGATTGGTAAAGATTTATTATTACAAATATCTATTGTTACACTGAATGACATTTTAGCAGGTGTTTTCTGTAAATCATGGTAAAATGTATGATAGAAAAAAGTAAGTAAACAGGACAAATTCCAATGTATGGGGGAAAAAATAAAGCTCTATTAAACATTTGTTTTGATGCCTGAAAACCCCTTTTTGTCTTGTATGTCACAATACAGGTGAAAATATCTGTTGCTGCTTGTGTTTCATCGCACTTTAAATAAAGAAACACAATTAATGCGTATTTAGCTATTATTAAGTAACTTAACATAAGTAACTGGCATGTCATTTATTCCAAAAAAGTTAGTTCTCTTTCTGTCTGAATGGATTACCATACTAAGTTTTACTTATAGAGGGGCTCATCCAAATGCAACTTGTTCAGTTCCAAAACGCAATAAGCATTTTTTAGTTCTCCTTTAATCTCATCCACTCATTTCAAAACCATTTATCAGTTTGCATAAGACTGAAGCAGATAAGAGAGGAAAAATGAATATCTCCAGCACAATGTCAGATGTAGGATGTTATGAAGTCAGGCCCTCATTGTTGCTGTGCTGATGGAGGAGGATGATTAAAGAGGAGCTAGCTCTGCAGAGGCGTTCCCAGACTATTAATAAGGCTGACATATGACAACTGCAAGTCAAAGGGAATGTCATTATGGCTCGGATTCTCTTTAGTAGGTTTCCTGAAAATAGTATATTGATTCAAAAGGCCAATTTTGTTAAGAATCAGTGGTGAAATCTGGAAACCATTGTATGTACAATCAATTAAGGGCTGAATGGATTATTACAAGACTACCGTAATGCTTCAGGTGACCTTTACCGATGACTTACATAAGGTGAATATTCTTTCACTGATTAGTCTGGCAAGCATGCTCAATCCATTAGCACTGAGTTTTAGTAATCTTGGAGTGCAGCATGTCAGTCTAGAGCACAAATCCATACTCGTCATCACTAAACACCTGGCTAAATTGTGGCCGATTATTGAAAAATCGATAGAACTGTACTGAGGCTCAGTGAACAAGCTGCCAATCACAAGTCCACATTTTACAGACAGAACAATGCATAGGCTCACACAAGGGATGGCTATTACTTCTAAATAAATATAATTTATATATTGGCTGGCCCATTAAAACCGCAGTGGCACATGAAATAGGTGGCATGAATAAATGTCTTTGAGAACAAAAAAACAAAAAGCCCTCGAACATGCACTTGTCAATCTACAACAGTTTTACAGCATTATGCCTACTATAAAGTTCCACCCACACTTCTATACCTTAAAATGATTTTTTTTTTGCCTTGCAGGTACATTTTTCTAAGCATCTCCCTGTGCTGAAAAATCAATACAACTGCACTGAAGCTCAATGGACCAGCTGCCAATCATGAGTCAACATTTACAGACAGAACAATCCCACAGGCCCAAACAACTGATAGACATCACTTCCACTCTGATAGTCATTCATTTAGATAGTCAGGAGCATCAGTTGCACAGTTCTGCATCAGTCGAATGTATTGTAGGGGTATGGTTTGTAGTCCAGTAGGTAGCTGAATTTGTCCGCACACTGCAAAAAAAAAAGGACCAAAAAAGGTCTAGCAAAAATCCAATTATTTATTTTTCATATGCAAAAGTGAAAAAGTGACAAAAGTGCAAAGTGTATTAAAAACAGACCAGAGAGCAGACGTTTCAGCCCATGCTTTCTTCAGTGCTCATGAGGCAAAAAAGCAACACCACACTTACATAGACACAATTGCAAATTGTTGACAGCTGATCTTAATCAATGAGAGATAATTGTCATGCCAACAATTTCCCTTCACAAAAAACATGCAAGATCCATCTCTTCATTTAATCCTGTTGGGGTTAATGATTTCAACTCAAAAATCCAAAAAGCCTCTCTTTGTAACAATTTTCTATCACGGTTACCACCTCTCCTATGTAAAAGAACCCTCTCAATGCCCAGGAATTTGAAATCAGAAAAAGAATGTTTTGCAGACTCAAAATGACGAAAAACTGGAGAAGTATGATCCTGTCTCCTGATAGCGCTCATATGTTCAACAATTCTAGTGCGCAATGCACGTTTTGTTTTTCCAACATACAGTAAAGGGCAAGAACACAAAATTATGTATATCACATGTGTTGTTTTACATGTGATCAGTTGTTTAATTTGATAAGTTTTACCCGTTTGTGGATGTGTAAATGAATTGCATTTTAAATAATGTGAACAGGCAACACAATCTTTACACGGAAAATTTCCATGGGCATCAGAGAGGGTCCCAGGAGTGGGGATGTGGGTATCTGCACGCACCAATTTATCCCGTAAGTTTGGAGGCCTGGAGTGAACAAAGAGAGGTGGATCAGTGAACAGGCCTGACAAATCACAATCACTCTGTATGATATGCCAATGATTATTGATTGCCTTTTTGATATCTGAACTCAAGGGACTAAAAGTAGATTTGAATATACAAGAAAACTTCTTATTCTTGGGAGTCAAGCTGGTATCTTCTGGCAAAGATCTAATTTTGTCTAAAGCAGTATCGAGCCACTTGATTGGATATCCCCGAGATCTAAAATCGCTATACAGATTCTGGGCTTTAGCTTCAAAATCATCCTTGTTAGAACAGATGCGAAAAAGTCTCATAAACTGGCTATACGGCAAACCACGTTTCAAAGACATGGGATGAGCACTCTTTGCATGTAAAAGACTGTTTTTTGCAGTTTCCTTTCTATATAGAGAAGATACAAGTTGGCCATTGATCACAGAGATGTTTGTGTCCAAAAAATTCATGTCTACTGTCCCCACATGATAAGTAAACTTAATGGATGGCCTAAGACAATTCATATACAGGGCAAAAGCTTCGAAATCACTGGCAGAACCTTTGTAGATGATAAAGCAGTCATCAATATATCTTTTGAACAATACCAAATTATTGATGAAAGGATTATTATTCAAGACATATTGATCTTCAAGATAACCAAGGTATAGGTTTGCATAGTCAGGGGCCATAGTGGCACCCATTGCTGTGCCCTCAATCTGTAAATAGAACTTCTTCTCAAAAAGGAAAGAGTTCTTTGTCAGAACCAATTCAGCCATATCCACAATAAATTTGGTTGGCAGACCTTCATCATCAATGCGTAAATCAAGAAAATGTTTCAATGCCAGGAGACCCTCAGTGTGAGGAATGTTAGTGTATAAAGAGGTCACATCCATTGTAGCAAGTATCATGTCTTCCTCTAGATGTTTTATGACTGACAGACATTGAAGAAAGTCTCTGGTATCTCTAAGATAGCTGGGAAGAGATGTCACTAGAGGCCTCAAAACAAAGTCCACAAAATTTGAGAGTGGCTCTGTTAAACTATTAATACCTGCCACTACAGGTCGTCCAGGAGTATTTTTTAGATCTTTATGGACTTTGGGTAGCATATTTTTCTGATTTTGATAGATTGAAATTTTTCTTTTCAGGGGACTCACAAAATAGTTTTTCAACATCTCTTTCCACCAATCTACAGAAGGTATTCATCGAAGGATTTGTGACATAAGGACAAAAAGTGCTTTTCGGCTTGAATTTCCCACGGTCACTGTTAGTAATTACATTCTCTTGATCAGTTCTCACATTCTTATAGAAACATTTCAGTCTTAAAGGGGTATGGTTTGCAAATAACATGATTACTTTAGAGTGTTGTGTAGTACAAAATATAGAGATTTATATTCAAACATATTGAGTAGGAGGATTTTGAAAAAATTTAGAAGCCTAGTAAAAAAATAGATGTTTCATAAGAATGGATAACTTGGAAGGAAAAATAGGTTAATGAACTCTGAGATCAGTTTGTTCTCTTCTGAACAGAAAGTGAGCTTGGCTAAGGACAATAATTTTAAGTACCTTCTGAGGAATGGAAATGCTAAAAATGATTTAAGAATTCTGAACATTATATCAAATTTTGATTATTTGATTTGGGGGAACAGATGTGAGCCAAAAAAGCCATTAAACCAAATGAAAAATAAACCCTTGAAGTTTTTTTAGAGCTTTTTTAGGAAGGTTTCTGTGACCCCGTCAGAAACCAGAAATGTGACTGTCATTATGTATTTTTTTTCCCAACTGGAAAACAGAGGAAGCTTCAATTGAAGTTACATTTCAATGTCAATATCCAGAAATTGTGCAAGTCACAATCTCAGATATTGTACCAAATGACCAGCCTATCTAAAAATGTCTTCATGACAACATTCTGCAATAACACTTTCATGTCTTGTACTACTTAATCTATATTTATATCTATGTCAAGTTCATACACACACACACACACACACACACACACCTGATCCTCCTGGTCAGGCCACCTCAGGTGCTGCCATAGCACTACACTAGAGAACTGACAGCCAGGTGGAGGAAATGACTTCTCCTTGAAGTAATGTTTGTAGTAAATTATTTATAATGGTGTGAATATGCATCAAGTTCTTTTCATGAAAGAAAAGCAGATCCTTTGTATTCTACTAGCAAATAAATAGAATAAATCTCAGAACCTTCCATAATCGCAATACGCAAATAAAAATCAATAGGACTGTTTTTAACAAATTGCATCTAGAACTACATTAGGGTTAAGTATTATTTCATTTAACAATTTGCATTAAGATGAAATAAAAAATGGATTGTTTAATCCTACAATAGGGGGCATATCATTAATTCAGCCCATATCGTCAAAATCTCACTGCAGCATTACAACCAAAGTTGGCAATTGTAATAAGAGTAAAGTACATGTAGAAAATGTATTGCTTGTTTGATTGTTTCCATAATTACATTACTAGCCAGCAATGTCTCATTTCAGAGTAGGCATACTTCAAGTACTAAAATGCCACATTAGAGTACTCTATTTATTTTTGGCACAGATGCTCAAAAAGAAATTTAAGGCTTAAAAGCAACATACTGTATATTTTGACCCACAGTAGGAAATGACAAGGTAAATTACAAAATTAAATTAAAGGAACAAAAAAATTACAAACACAAAGCTGTTCACTTGTAACAATTTATAAATGGTGCAAAAGAATGACTGACATTCCATGTTTTTTTAATTCCCCTCAATAAACATATCAGTGTGTAACTGAGTTTTCTGTTGGCAAAGTTCTCTTATGAGGCAGACGATACTATTACTGTGAGCTAAATGGGTCAGCAGTCTCCACTGACCCAGAAAGTTTGGTAATATGACATCAGTTTGCTCTATTACTGTTTTATCATCCACTGTCCAAACAATCATTGGCCATTAATTTGTCTTCGTCTCTCTGTGTTTGACACGTCCAGGCATGTAACTCTACCTGAAGACAGATTACAAAAGAGAATCTACTGGGCGTGTCATGTCTCATGAGTTACAATTATGACGCCGACCATCGATTCAGAGATGCTGCTGCACCTTTGCCCTGCGCTGTATGGCGTATACACACACCACCACCACCACCAATAGCTTGTATGTTCTATATATGAATATGGGTAGTATGAATGAAATTCTGACATACTACATCTGCTATGTTGTCACTGAAATGTGACCACAGCATCAGTTGAGTTGCCATTCAGTAAAGCAATACTCCTCTCCTCTGGCTTTATGCAATAGAAAAGTGTCCACTGAATGCACACTACAGAACCTTGGTGGAAGTAGTACTTTTCACTTTTTTGGGGGTATATTTCACCTAATAGTCACATACTGTATGGTATGAAAGTAGGCATATTAAGTTTCAGATCTAATGTTTCCTGTTCTTGATGAGGTCTTGTTTGTTCTTGGATGATGTTGGTATATCCAGTTCTATTGCTTGTCTTCGGCTGCATGTACTTTTGTTATTTTACAAATATTAACTATCTGCATTTGGATCCTGCTGTTCCTGGTTTCTGAGTTTGCCATACATGACAAGGATACAGTTTGCAGAATAAGACAAAGACGAATAACCAAACAAAGGAAAATGTTAAGAAACAACCTATAAACTCACATATACTCAAACGCTGAAGAGAACAGTATGACAGACCAAGCAAAACAATGATTTCACATCTACAGAATCCATAGTCAACAGTAAATAACTGCAATTTAAGAAGGACTGACTCTGTCCTTTAAACTGTCAGACTGAAAATGATCTAAAATACCTTCAGTTAAAAACAAAGAAATCTGAGAAAAACAACTTGAGATTAAAATAAAGGAAAAAGAAAATTCACCTTGTGGAATCTTAACAGACTTGGAGGAGCTATTCATCTGGGGAATAGATAGCATGTGATTTTCTGAAATGTATCAATACAGCCTGAAATATGACTGTCATTCATCCCAATCCAAATTATATTCTTTTTCGACATATACAGCTACAATTTTCCTGCTAATACTAAGACAACAGTGTAGTGGATAGCGGTAATATGCTGTCAGGCACCAACGTTGTGGTAGTAAATTAATATATCAGGACATAAGGTTACATTTTCTATCCATGTACCAGTTAATAAAACACCTGCTGTCTAGTCTTCCACTTTTTCTTTATCTCATCTGCTCAAAACAAACCACCTGTATACAGGTTGTTGTACTGGCAGAAGTGGCCCACAGCAAAGCTCATAACAGATTCCGTCATAAATCAACTCTATAGGCCAGCTGGTCAAAATGACAGGCCTTGGCTTCAGCAAGAGGGAGGGCTAGGAAAGCACATTGGCTAAGTAATGTTTTGATACTTTGCGGAACAGATGTTTTGCTATTTTTCCCTCCAAAACCGAACATTATTCCCTCTTGTGCTAGCATAAAAACATTTCATACCATAAATGTACACTTGACGGTCTTGATGGTGAAGAGCTGCCTGGAGAAGCCATTGAGAGCTTTTTCAGCTCTATAAAATATTCTAAGCTAAAGTAAATGACAGAAAACGACTGATAATCACACTGTTTGGTGGATCTCTCCATTCACATACTGCACACGCACAACATAATAGCACAAGCATGTCAAGATTATAAGACATTTAACTAAGACCCATGAACTACAAACTAACTGGAGTTGGAATAGCAACAAAACAGAGTTGACAACAATTAAAGGTTCAAAAATAGGGCAGAATACCTAATGGACGCAGCTTTAGGCTTACCAGACAGTAAAAGTAGTAAACAGGGCCTAAATAGAGAAGACAATGTCACGCTATGACAATAACCTTCACCAAGTAAGTGAGACAAAGCAGCTAAACAACAATTGCTCACCCATTGCACAGAAATTCTCTTAATTGTCAGGTCATTATGAAGGAATGAATCTCTCCAGTTATGGCAACATAACATCAGGATGGTCTCAACAATGTTCTACACAGTGACAAGACAATGTGTGTCATTAAAATTCAAACATGGGCATGTCTATTTATACTAATCATTTCCTAAACAGAGTTGGAAAATCCCTAATGTGATCATTAGAGGGGGTCATTTGCATTAAACTAAATGTTGCAGCCTATTGCAAGCCGTAGCTTGACATAAAAGAAGCAGTGGCCCTGTAATAAAGTCAAGTCAAAACCTGCAGTCCAGGATGTATAAAGAAGTGATCATGCCACATTATCTCATAAATTACATCTTGCAGTATTCATCTGCCGCTCTGGGCCAACAGACCACCACGCATATCTCATGGGTTGCTAATTAAAGTGACCTGTATTGTGCATGAGGTAATTACACAGTTCACCAATTCATTACTCTCTTTGGGTGAATGACCGCCTAATGTGAGGCTGTGAGGTTTAGACACCGGCAGCAGGGGAAATAGAGAATTTGGAATAATGTGTCTAGACCACAAGCTCAGAGCATCACTCTAATAGAGGCACAGAAAAGAGGTGGGAGAGAGGAAGAACATTTGTCTAACCAAGTCAAAGGTTTAAATTGTTCCATTTTAACACTGTTATCCTCTGAGATCATGCAGGGCAGATTCCCCTCACAGTTCTTAAAGGTATAGTTGACCCAAAAAATTGTCGTCTTTTACTCACCATCATGTCAAAAGATGATTTTTGGAAAAAATGTTTCAGTCAGTGAGGTCCAAAACAGCATTGGATCCCACTGACTTAAAAATTTTTTTTTTAAAAAATCTAAATTTCTGTTTGTGCTCAATGTCATGCAGGTTTGTAATGACATGATGGTGAGTAAATGATGATGTAAATAATGTAAATTCATTAATTTTGGGGATGAATTTTACCTTTACACTCTGTTAATGTTACACCGACTGAACAACTACCTACAGTTGCCCAGTAGTGCACAACACAACAAAATCTCCACAACACAACGGAAACAAGCTGCAACCTAACCAAATCTCCACAACTCAATGGAAACAAGTCACAACACAATGAAATTAGCACAACGCAACGAAAACAAGCTGCAACACAACAAAATTAGCACAACACAACAGAAACAAGGCGCAACCAGTGGTGGAAAGAGTACTGAAAATTTTTACTCAAGTACAAGTACTGTTACATTGCTGAAATAATACTCAATTACAAGTAAAAGTACTGGTGTCAAAACAGTACTTACGTAAAAGTACAAAGTACTCCTCTCAAAAACTACTCCGAGTACTAGTTACTAGTTACGTTTTAGCCGACGATATTTAATGAATTATCAAAAACTATTCATTCATATCAAAGATCTATGTGGATAATAGCTACTTTGAACAAAACCCTCTTTTATCTTATTGACAAAGTATGTGAATTAGTGGTCATGAAACAGAAATTTCTAACTTCAAAACCTTGAAAAATATCAATATCAAAGTACCCGTGAACCGGTGAACTAGTAATGTGCACTAAAAAGTAAGTAGGGTCATTTTTGATTTCATGACAACTAATCATTTTCAATATCATTGGCAAAACTACCGCATACTGTATGAAGAGTTTATTGGCAAAAACGGATAACTCCGTTTTTAAACATTTTCAAAAATTGTTTTTTTTTTGTTTTTTTATTCTGCATTCCAAGTAATATCAATCAAACTGCAGTTGGTTGTTTTGATTAAATAATAATAACTTAAAAAAAACTGCTAACACAAAGCACGACAAAAACATGTTAACACAATAAAAACATGATTTTTGATTTTTTTAAAAAACTGAGTTATCTGTTTTTGCAAATAAACTCTTTGAATACTGCCATATAGATATTTTAATATTTAAATTTTTTTGTCCATCTATTTTTTCAAGGCAATCATTATTTCAAGCTTATTATTTCAAGCTTTGAAATTGGTTTAGTCCAAGTTTTCTAAAAAGACACATTCGCTTTATATGATGAACAGATTTTAATATAGGCTTTTATTTACACACATATAAACATTGATCAATTACCATTACAAAAATCTCAATCTTAAACATTTGTTCTTTCTGTGTCTTTAAAATATGGTAATTTTGTTGCAAAAGCTTACAACACAAGGAAGCTTGATTTCAAATTTGATTTCAAACTGAATTGAATTTACAAAAAATGACAAGTACACAGTCAGTAATAAAATTATAAAACAAATGACCTCAATTCAGCTCAGGTATTCGAAATATGACAACACTGAATTTTTATAAGCAGTGATTTAAGTGCCATATATGTTCGCACTTAAAGATGGCTTTGACCTAATGTCTGTACAATGTAGTGATGCAGTTAGGCAGACTAGGATATTTATATGTACAGACAAATATCCCATTCCAAAATATTTCGAGCATAAACTTACATTGTAAAGATATTAAAGTTCCATCTTTGATTGTTGAAAGATTTTCTGGTGCATTTCACTTACAGCCAATAAAATTTCCAGAAGGATTTTCAATGGTCAGGCGTGGATCTATTCTGAATGGTTGATAACATTTGACAAAGTTTAATTCAGGAGCAAAGAGAAATCATTTCTACTTTAAAAGCACAGAGAGATCGTGATTGCACACAGTCTGTGCACAAGCAATATCAGAGTGAGAGGACAGGCAGTTTGTAAGTTAGGCCTATTTGAGAGCTCCAGTTTTCTGCGATTACAGGACTGTGTTCTCATGTTACAATAAAGCGCTCACAACATTTGCGCGGTAATGATTAAAAATAATATAATATAATAAATAATTATAATAACACTACCATGTAGTTTGTTTCTCCAAACTTTGAGTAGATGAGTTACGCTGAGCTCCCTCACTGTCCAATATGCTCTTCACCTGCTGCAGCGGCGGCTTTTCCCAGTTCAGATATCAGGGCTTTTATTGGTCCGTTTACGATCAGATATCTTTATTGGCTACTGAAGAGCCATCAAAGGTTTGAATATTAATTCAAGTTGTCGGCAGCGTACTCAGTAACAAACTATGATTTAAAAGTAACTAAGTAGATTATTTTGCTTAATTTGTACTTAAGTACAAGTACAGCTTTAAAAATATACTTAAAAAAAGTACAAATACCCGAAAAAAACTACTTAATTACAGTAACGTGAGTAGTTGTAATTCGTTACCTCCACCACTGGGCGCAACACAACAAAATTAGCACAACACAACAGAAACAAGCCGCAACACAACAAAATTAGCACAACACAACAGAAACAAGCCGCAACACAATGGAAACAAGCCACAACACAACAAAAATAGCACAACACAATGGAAACAAGCCACAAAACAATGGAAACAAGCTGCAACACAACTCTTAGCACAACACAACGGAAATAAGCCACAACACAACAAAATTAGCACAACACAACGGAAACAAGCCACAAAACAATGGAAACAAGCCGCAACACAACTCTTAGCACAACACAACGTAAACAAGCCACACCACAACGTAAACAAGCCACACCACAACAAAATTAGCACAACACAACAGAAACAAGCCGCAACACAACGAAATTGTCCTTTGCGTTGTGTTGTGGCGATTTTGTTGTGTTGTGGAGGTTTTTGTTGTATTGTGCACTACTGTGCCACTGTACCTACATGATGATAGATGGACATAAATTTCTCTCTTCCTTCATTTAAATCACTGTACCATGTTTGCACCATCCAGAGGCACAAAATGTACAATTTGATCCCACACAGTTCATAAAATGCTTTAGCTCACATTATCAAATCCATTCTATTTATTTTCTGTTATGTCTAAATCTAAAATCTAAAGAATTGCTTTTGTATATTGTTGTGACATGTTTATATTACATAAGTATATAGATGTATGCAGCATGGGGTGGTCACTGCCTTTTTTTAATCTTTCTATATATCTGTGAATTTGCATTATACATTATGTGCTACCAAACCAATGTCTTTTACATGATGATGAAAGAAACATAAACACTGAAAACACCAACTGAGATATATGCATTGCACATGCATAATAGAATGGTTACCATGCACTACACACAAACTATTAATTCCATACACTTTTGATAGAAACATGTTACACATGCCCCCCTCCAATTGCAAAGATAAAAAACATGTACATATCTCCCAGCAGGACAGATTGCATTGTGGACATCTCACCCTCACAGCATCCTTACAGATGGCTAAACTAAAACCCATCCAGCTCAAGAGCATAATGGCATGTGCTTTTAAACCTCTTTTACCTTGTTTACCTTCTGTGTTCACCATTTCAAGCTCCACACTCCAGTGGATGTGAGACTGATCAGACAGTCTAGAGAATACCTGTGAACATATGGCGGTAGGAAAATGTTGCACTTGTTATAAAAATGTTTTGTTCGCTTGGGCTTGGTAAATATATTTGAAAGATGAGCTTGCACATGAATTATACAGCATGTCTTCATCGATGAGAGAACCACCTGTCTCCAAATGCCTGTGTCTTTTCACAACAGGGGAAACAATGACAAATGGTTTAGGGCATAGATTTTAAAGCTGAGGAATCTATTATCATTTTGAGCTCAGGCAGGTGTGTGAGAGATTCAGATTCAGCTATAAAATGCAAAACAGCATCTTGCTGTTGTCTGCCTCCAATTATACAATAATAATATTTTCTCTAGATCATATCACATGGATGCTCCTGTCAGATGAAACGAAAACTAAAATTATACACTAAGCTATCTGGATTAGAACTGCATATGCTTCAGAAGTCCCTAAAACCTTTAAAAAAGTTTATAAAACAGTTAGTTCCATTCCTCGATTCTGATTGGTCAGCAGCTGTGTTTTATTCACGATACAGCATGGCTATGACCGCTTCACCCAACTGTTCTGTGTATCACTGAGCAACACCCTTAGCAACCACCCTTAGCAACATAAACAGTCAATAGCATCAAAATGTATTTTGTTTAATGTATTATGTAGTAGCTTGCTATTTATTTAATGAAGTATGAGTGACCCCTGCTGGCGTTATGCTGCATCTTTCATCTTTAACTTTGAGACCCCGCCCTTCCCCTGTCTAAATAAATGCTTCTCACGCGGAGATGTGTTGATGTGTGTGCGGCGCGCGTCTGTGTGAAAGACTACAGTTTCCGACGTGAGGAGGGGATATTACTGAATTTATTAGTTTTCTGTTTCAGGTATGATTCTGTATGACCATCAGTTTACACTGTAATGACTCTTGCAAACTCGCGCTGGGCCGCGAATAGGTCTGTTTTAAAACTAAAAGACGGAAAACAGATGTTTTCTCATGCTGAGAGATAAGCAGATGTATGTGTGTGAGAAAATATCATATATGGTGTTAAAAAAATAAATGACACAGCGGATGATAAGAGCTCCTATTCTCTGTTTTTATTTAAGCTCCATTAGATGAGGCATGCTCGGAACATTCTCTTGCCGTTTACTGTTGCTGTCAGGAACTATTTTTTTTAGCGGAAGGACAGCATTTAACGAACTTGCTTCAAAAAAGTAACATTTCAATACATACATTTTGGGTTTTAATATTTTTATTGTGTGGTAACCGTTTTATAAAAGCAATAAGGTACGAGAGGCCGTGCTGTATCGTGAATAAATCACGGCTGAAGGGGTTGCAGGCACTCCGCTTCGCGTCGTGCCTAACAACGCCCTTCAGCCGTGATTTATTCACGATACAGCACGGCCTCTCGTACCTTATTGCTTAGTGCTCACATATAAATGGTAAGTCCAAGCAACCCCCATTCCACTCCAGCAAGCCTGATGAGAATAGACTGTGCCGTTGAGCTCACCAAGGCTGGGCATGGGGTTTATGAGAAGCAGGGCTCTTAATCATGAGAGGTAATTCTTTAAGTTGAGGCTGCTTTTTCAAGGCATTCCAATTAATTACACCTCACACTGCTTCCCTCAGCAAATAGGTCACTGATGCGCGTTCAAGTACACACTTGGAACTTCAAACTCCCAAATTTGAGGAGCCTCTACTATTCATTGCATTTTGTATCTCCTACAGGCAAAACAAAATCATTAATAACAGGCCATAGTGAGGAAAAAAGTGCAAGCAAGTGAGAAAAATATGTAAATATTGTAAAACAGTTCAGTGAAGAAGCATATATATAAATATACATTTATATTGGCCATTCTAATACTGCTGACAAACTTTGCAAAAGCCCTACATCTGAAAAAGTGTTGTTTAATTGTTTTAAACCAAATTCACCTATTTTGAGAAGGAAGGGGTGGACGTAATACGCTAACATGTATGGTAATAAGCTGTCAAAAATAATTGATTTAATTTTGAAAAGTAGTCTTCTGCATAGGGAGAGTGTTATCATTGGTGAGAGAGGACACATGGAGGCGTGGCAGTGTTGTGGCCCAGAAACACAGTGTCATGGCAGCACTATTGATTAGACCAGTGAGGCATGGAGGCGTGGTTGTTCAACAACTCCTATTCCTATCGGGACATAAGACTTGTGACTCAGCCTTAAGACAGATGACAAAGATAATAATTAACATGTTTTTCTTTGCCCTAAATCTTAAAGCAAAATCTTGTGCACTCTTTGTAGCATTGCATAGCTAAACACAGTTAAAGTATGACAATACATATAATCTGAATATTTATGGAAATTTCCACAAGAAGCAACTGCAAAAAAAAAAAAAAAAAAAGAAATATTGCATCAGTGGGCTCATGTTACCTGACAAACTTAAGTCCTTTAGACAAGAGGTCTTTAAAGGGATAGTTCACCCAAAAATGAAAATTCTGTCAGAATTGTCAATTATGACAGAATTTTCATTTTTGGGTGAACTATCCCTTTAACCTTGGGTGCATCTCAATCAACTCCCTAGCTCCCAAGTTCGTGAAATACTATATTGTGTACACAAATCTGGGCACTGGTAAACACCCTTGGTCACCAGTGGTGGAGGTAAAGGTTTACAACTACTCACGTTACTGTAATTAAGTAGATTTTTCGGGTACTTGTACTTTTTTTGAGTATATTTTTAAAGCTGTACTTAAGTAGCCTACAAATTTAGCAAAATAATCTACTTCGTTACTTTTAAATCATAGTTCGTTACTGAGTACGCTGCCCACTATTTGAATTTATATGAAAACCTTTGACGGCACTTCAGTAGCCAATAAAGATATCTGATCGTAAATGGACCAATAAAAGCCCTGATATCTGAACCGGGAAAAGCTGCCGCTGCAGCAGGTTTTGAAGAGCTGATCAGACAGTGAGGGAGCTCAGCGTAATTTATGGACTCAAAGTTTGGAGAAACAAACGACATGGTAGTGTTATCCTATATATATATTTTGATACCAATACTGAAATATCTGACACGGTTCCATTACTCATTCTCCACAGTATCTACCGTATATACACCGATACACGCTGCATATCTCTCTCCTCTCCGATAGCGAGTTTGACACGCATCGTCTCCTAATCATTCCCGTGCAAATGTGGCGAGCGCTTTATTGTAACATGAGAACACAGTCATTTAATCGCAGAAAACTGGATGCGAGCTCTCAAATAGGCCTAATCAACGCTATCTCACGGCAATTCGTACGTATTTTACGAGGTGGCTAATTCGTACGAATTCGTACGACCTCACTCGTACGATTTAGTACGATTTGTCTAAACCCCAGTGACGGGTAGGTTTAGGGGCGGGGTTAGGTGTAGGTCATTCGTACAAATTCATACGAATTGGCAACTCGTAAAATACGTACGACTTAGCAAAAATCGTATGAATTTGTACGAGTGAGGTCGTACGAATTCGTACGAATTAGCCACCTCGTAAAATATGTACGAATTGCCGTGAGATCGGGCTGGCCTAATATATACAAACGAACTGCCTGTCCTCTCACTCCGATATTGCTTGTGCGCAGAATGTGTGCAATCGCGATCTCTCCGTGCTTTTAAAGTAGAAATTATTTCTCTTTACTCCTGGATTAAACTTTGTGAAAGGTTATCAACCATTCAGAATAGATCCACGCCTGACCGATGGAAATGCTACTGGAAATTTTATTGGCTGTAAGTGAAATGCACCAGAAAGTCTTTCAACAATCAAAGATGGATCTTTAATTTCTTTACAATGTAAGTTTATGCTAGAAATGTTTTGGAATGGGATATTTGTATGATTTGTACATATAAATATCCTAGTCTGTCTAACTGCATCACTACATTGTACAGACATTACAGGTCAAAGCCATCCATTTATCAAAATAAACAACATAAATGGCTCTTAAATCACTGCTTAAAAAAATTCAGTGTTGTCATATTTCGAATACCTCAACTAAATTGAGGTCATTTGTTTTATAATTTTATTACTGACTGTGTACTTGTCTTTTTTTGTAAATTCAATTCAGTTTGAAATCATGCTTTCTTGTGCTGTAAGCTTTTGCAACAAAGTTACCCTATTTTAAAGACACAAATACACAGAATGAGCAAATGTTTAAGATAATGGTAATTGATCACTGTTTATACTGTATGTATGTAAATAAAAGCCTATATGAAAATATGTTCATCATATAAAGCGAACGTGTCTTTTTAGAAAACTTGGATTAAACCGCTCAAAGCTTGACATACTGATTGCCTTAAATGGATGGACAAAAAATTGAGATATTACAATACCTATATGGCAGTATACAGTATGTGGAAGATTTGCCAATGGTATTGAAAATGATTAAAGTCGTCATGAAATCAAAAATGACCCTACTTACTTTTTTAGTGCACATTACTAGTCTTGTTGTGAACAACTGAACGGTGCAAGTCAATACACCGGTAAAAATTGTCTGCCGTCGTAATCTTTAATCAAAAACTGAAAATTTGCCTCTGCTCGGGAATGGCGTTCTCACTCTGATGACGTCAGTTTGACAGCTTGGGGAGAATCCTCTTGTTAAGTCATGATGTAAGGACTGCTGTTTCTGGGTCAATGCCTCTACTTATTTCACTTGAGAATACAGTCTCAACAGCCATTTATGAGCACTATTTAAAACTACATATTAAGCTAAGCATATAAAAATTTTGCTGGGCACACTACAGTCTCTGTGCTCACAGTGTCCCAGACACTAATATTTTAGTTGAAACACTGTCTGGCCATCTGGGATTTCAGTATGGAGATAAAGGTTAGGGTTATAATTTTTCAGTATTACATGACATCGTGGGTGTATATTAGCACAGTTTGTTGTTTTCTTGGGGCGTCTGGCAGAGCGTTAGGACCCAGAAGTGGTGAAGCGTGATGTCAGACTTAACAAGCAGATATTCTTAACCACTCCTATCCAACCGTGAATCTGCTATGAGCAAGAGGTGGAGAGGAGGTGCGCCACAATAAAACCCCTCCCTTCATTCAGTATTCTGTTTCACTTGAAAATGCATCACAACACTGAAGTTGCAACTTCCGGTTAATGGGGACCTTAATATTGATATTTTTCAATGTTTTGAAGTTAAAAATAACTGTATCATAACCACTAATTCACATACTTTGCTAATAAGTTAAAAGTGGGTTTTTTTCAAAGCAGCTATTATCCACATAGATCTTTGATATGAATGAATACGAAAATCATAAAATATTGCCGGCCAAAAAGTAACTAGTAACTAGTACTCTGAGTAGTTTTTGAGAAGAGTAATTTGTACTTAAGTACTGTTTTGACACCAGCACTTTTACTTCTAATTGAGTATTATTTCAGCAATGTATAACAATACTTGTACTTAAGTACAAATTTTCAGTACTCTTTCCACCACTGTTGGTCACTACACATTGACTGCGTACAGTGTCAGCGTACAACATTTGAGAAAGTTTACAGTGGTATTAATCAACAGGCAGGACCTATATCTATTATTTTTATTCTGTTTAAACACTGTTTCATATTCTTACAACATTTCAGTCGAATAATAATTATATGTTTACTAGATGTGTTTACTACCTGGGGCCAGTTGCATAAAAGGTTTAGACTAGTTTTAAAAGTTAGTCATCTAATTGTTTTCTTTAAGAATGGCCAAATTTTTTTAAAAATTGGTTACACACTGTCTTAACATAGAGGTTAAGTTTACACAGCTGGCCCCTGTCTAGCTATGTGTTTGTCTTTTCTCACATTTCATGATCATTATTAAGTAGGCGCTTCAGAAATGTGATATAATTTCCAGTAAGGGGGATACCTTGATTCCTGATACCTGGTTTTTGCAGTGCATTGTGGGATTTTTCAGGATTTTGCAATTGAGACATCCCTTAAAATATTTTTTTAACAGACTACTGAACTAGGGAGTAACTCTGCTCCAGGAGGGCCACTGCTGTGCAGATTTTAGTTCCAATCCTAATCAATGACACCAGTCTGTAACTTCACTGTATTCCTGAAAACTTTGATTTGATTTTTCAGTTGTGTTTCATGGTTAGAACTACAATCTCCAGGACAGTGGTTCTCCTAGAGCAGAGTTGCTAATCCCTGATTTAGACTATAATATATTTTATAAATAACTATAAAGAAACTTTATGAATTTGCTTCATATTTCAATGGAAATTCAGCTTAAGAACTAACTGTGCAAGTAATTTAGTTCAAAGCTAAAGTTACCAAACCTGTAGTGGGAACTAGACTGTGTGCTTTGCATAAAACTGGCCTCAAGCACCCCAACACACTAACATGATAAACAGCTAATGCTGGGTTTCTGAAAACTGCTGACAAAATGCCTGAAATTGGAGGTAAATCTGTGCTCGTTCACATGAGTGATAATCACATAGTGTGAGTTATCAAAGATGCAAACTGAGAGAAGTGCCAGTGTGTCGCCGATGCCTGAGAAATATTTAACAGGCCGGAATTTTGGAGGAATTCCAGTCTTACGCCAGAACTGTGCTCACATGTGATCTTATGTAATTTTCTCTTCTCACACGTGTTTTGTAAAAAAAAAAAAAAAAAAGTTGTCTGGGACACTTTCTAGTGAAATACTTTGTAATGTGTGACCCCCCAGCTATCAATTCATCAAGTGTTGTGCAAACCACAGCAACTTCATGATACTCAAAACAGCAAATAATGTAGTGTGTTGGCATCAAAAACTGAAAACTAGAGTACTGAAACAGTACAAAATTCTCATGTGAGACCAGTTCTGCAGCTTTTCTTATAATGATGATGCTACACGCAGAACCTGATTTTACCAAGTACAACATGTTCCTGGATCAACATCTTTGTTGACCCTGGAACAACATTGTGTTTAACCAATAATATTTGAAGAACCAGTTCATAGTTTTTGTGAAGTTTAGGCTTACAGTCAGTGTTTGGTACTTGTACATCAGTATCATTCATATTATTTCCTATGATTTTAGGAATTACTCATGGGTAAGGTTAGGTTTAGGTGTAGAGATATGGTCAAGACAAAATTTTTGGATTAAAATGTTGTTCCAGGGTCAACAAAATATGTTGATCTAGGAACACATCTAACTCAGCAAAATCAGGATGTGCGATGCTACACAGGCAGAGAAAGCTTGTGCAATCCAATCAGCGTAGAATGACTACTGAGAGCCATCCATTGTGTCTTCAGGTTTAAGAGGATGCTCTTCAACATTAAAGATAGTCATCAAAATCAGTATTCCACTATCTGCTAATCTCAGTCTTTTAAAAAGTTGCTCTGCATAACCAAACAATCCAAAAAAAAACTGCCGTGTGTGTATAATGTATTCCCTCAATGTATGTATATACACATTTTTAATAAGAGCTTTCGCTGGTTGACTGATTAGTTTTTTGTTTTACATTTCATAGATATAATTTGCAATTACACGACTAACAAGTTTCCATTTAATATCTCCATGGCTGTGCCAAATTGAGATCTGTATTTATGGATTTGGATTAACTGCCTCATCTTTTTCATTATCTAAATGGACAGATCAAAATTTATCACAAAGCAGACAATATTTTTATGGTGAATGTTTCAGTCAATAAACAGTTCATTGAAATCATACTCCGTAAAAGCTTAGCAGACAGCCATCTTAATAAGACAATTAAAGTTAATAACCCTTTGGACATTATTTTTTTCCCCCTTTGCTTGTCACTTTTTGCTAGACAGAAATATGAAATTCATAATTCGTGAGAGGAGGAACCAGTTGCTCTCAAAGTTTACAAGCACATGTGCCACTACTGCAACATTTCCGCATAATCGATCCAGTGCCTGGATAAAGCATACGGTGCATTATGAATTATGAGCAAAATTGAAATAACGCTTGCTTGATGAATTCTAGAGTCAAGGTGAACAGCACAATTAAGATTCATCCTTAATTAGCCACAATCAGTCGCTGTTATAAAAATCATCATGGTGACATTTAAAACACACAAAAAGAAGCGACCCTGGAAGCTGTTGTCCTTGACAACAATGTGAAATTAATTGCCATGGTGTCCTCACACCCGGTATCATTGCTCAGCTTAAAGACACCTGTCCTCTCTAGTCAGAGTGCTCTTCAGTCACTCTCCATACAACCCTGCTGAAAGAATGACAGGAGGTGAGGGAGCATGAGGGTGGGAAGCTTAATCTCATTCTTTGCCCCAGGGTCATACACGTTATCACTGGGTGACAACTTAATGAGCCCTCATTATAAAAACAGCAGTGTAGCAATTAAAGGAAATCTGATGGACTAACTCAACCCATCGTGCTCGTTGCCGCTGCAGGTTAAGTATTTGTGACACGCTGATTGTTCACACCTCACAAACCTCAAAACTTTGTACTTCTCTCTACTAATCCTACCTCTCTCTGCTATTACTAAGAGCAAGCTTTCAAACTGGGATGGGGGGGGGTTCTAAAGGGTGGTAATAAATCGTGAGATTAGTTGTGATTTATTTTATTCTATTGACAGCAACAGTTTAAAGGAGAAAATCAAATCTGCGTATAGCTTTGTGCAATAAATAAATAAAATTTTATTGTAATTAATGTTTTGATGTAATTAAATGATGTTTAATATAAAAAGTAATAATTAATGGGTTTTTTTTGCTTTTTTAATGTTTTTAATATTTATTTCAAAAAAATATTTGATCAAAATACAGTATAAACAGTAATACTGTAAAATATAATTGCAATTTAAAATGTTTTCTATTTTAATATATTTTAAATGCAATTAATTCCTGTTTAATTAATTAATTTATCTCAAAAATTCATTCTAATATGCTGATTATCAAGAAACATTTTGTATTATCAATGGTGAAAACATTTGTGTGTGAAGACTGTGATAGTTTTTTTTTTTTTTTTTTTTCAGGAGACTCTGATGAACAAAGTTCAAAAGAACAGCATTTGTTTAAAACAATTCTTTTTTGCAACTATGTAAAAGACTTTACTGTCACTTTTGATCAATTTTATGCGCACTTGCTGAACAGAAGTATTAATCTTTCAATAATAATAACAATAATAATAATCTATTAGCCCACACTTTTGAACAGTAGTGTACGCTGTCAACTTAGTTGAGTTAATTAATATTTAATACATAATCATAATTATATGGTGCCAAAAAGTTTGAAAACTCCTAACCTAGACAAATAAATAACTGAAAATACGCACATGCACTGTAATCTCAAGTAGTAAATGCCAGTGCATTTTTTCCCTCCTAAAATTTTACACTGCCAATGAACACCGTCAATTTTTATGATCACTTGTCAAATTTTTCAAATCTTTTATCTGCTTGCTTGTAATTGGGGATGTCTAAATGGATTTGTGGATGGAAATTGGTGCATTAGACAAAGCAGCTGTTCAGCACATAAACTATTTTACAGCCAACACACAAACAAAAGAGCATAATTGAAGCGTGTCTGTGGCATTTGCAGACGCAGTCGGACAGATGATGAATGATTTTATTATTTGCATTACAATCAAGGTTTTGCTGTTTCCTCTGCTTAGATTAGGTATGAGCCATAACATTATGACGCACGCTGACCTGGTGACCTTAATTGGCTGAGGAGAATAAAGTGGGCAGATTTGTCCCGCCTGTATTGATTACATGGTGGTGTTGTGAATAACACCAGGGCTCCACTCACTGGTGCATGTACGGAGGTGACCTTGTCACTCTGTAATTTAAAAAATGAATGCAAAATAATAAGTGCTCTCCAAGATGGCCGGTCAGTGATTCAATTCTTCAGAGAGCAACTCAAATTCATTTGTTCCTCTGACAGTGACTGGGAGAGCAGCCCCATTATTCATTTAGCCAATTAGGCCATGATGAAAGCAATATCCCCCACATTAAAAGAACCCGTCCCCTGCTGTGCTCATAGCAGACGAAAAGTAATCCTTTCAAACTCCTGGATGCACCAGAGAGATACAAAAGGTTATCTGAAGGTTGACCTGCTAGAAGCTTCTGCACGAGGCCTCTAATTGCAATTAGAGCGGCCCATTAATGGCTAATACCATGAATCTTAACTGTCTTCTTGTGATTATGTGAAAAGGGTGCTCTGTTCCTTTTCAGCCAAATTGTTTTTCTTCTGTGTTTTTATAGTAGACATGTTTTAAAGACCTTTAAATGTTGCAGAATATCTGTCTTCCTGACACATCCAGTATTGTCACTCATGAATTCAGGCACTCTCAACGGTCGTAGAGTGGCAGCACTCTGAGAACAGCACTCTTGGCAAAGGTGAGCTTGGGGTTGTTTTCTACAAGGTTCTTTTGAGTTTGCTCTCCTGGCTGTCTATCTGGCATGACAACAGAACACAGAGGACCTTCTACATCAGCCAACATCGAATATACAGAGTATACTGCATGGGATACCGTATCCAATGATGCACTCAATTTGACCTTCCATTTCCATTGTGACTAATGAAATGTATGCAATATCAAAGGGCTGCACAATTAATCGAAAAAAATTCAATCTTAATATGGCTTAGACCAATGATTAAATTGCAAAGACTGTGATTTATATAAATTAATACGTGCATGAACTGCAAGTTTCACTGTGAAGCACAGCGCTATGTTCTTTTACATATGCGTACTGTAGAACATGATCTAGCTTGGTTTACAGTAAATGCTACTCCAAATGAACTCATCTCTGCATCTGCATTTGGGAATGCATCATCCATCTTCCAACCAACCATCTTCCATACTTGTTTATGAGAAGTGCATTTAAACCAGCTGTTGTTAACAAAAGAGAAGCTTATGGTCTTCCCATGGTTTTCCATCAAAGTAAAAGCTCTATGGTTTGACATTTGAAAGTGAAGAAATAGTATATTATTTAGATTTTGCTATATTTGATGATTTTTTTGGCCGAACTGTGTAGCCCTACAAAGAAAGGAAAGGAAAGGAAAGGAAATAAATCGCATCAAAAGTAACTGTTAAATGAGGAATTATGTCATTAGTCAATAACGTAGTTTTCTATATTAGGTATTGCCATGTTTTGTGGGTGTTCCTGACAAAATGGAATGACCCCACCAGGGCTTAATTTGTGCTGGAACAAACCGGCACCTCCAAAATCCAATCCCTCCTCCCCCTCCTCACACGCCAATGAAAAACATTCGTGCTGACCTGTAGCATGTATATATTTCATGAAAAAGCACGTATAATAATGATATAATAACTTTATTCCCTTTAAATATAAAATGATAATAAAATTAAGAAATTACATGCATGTTATCCATACCAGGCTTTGGAGATTTTATTTCTATGGTAATTAACTACTTCTTTAATTGGTGCATACTGATTACAAAACTTCATACATGAACAAGTACTTACAGATAATTAAATCCTCAAAACTTAAAATATTCTACACAACCACAGGTGTGTGTGAGGGGAGGGGAAGCTTCATACTTGGAAATGTGGAACAATGGTGAATTATATCTCTTTTCTTTCTTTCTTTCTTTCTTTCTTTCTTGTTTGTTTACAAAAATGCTAGCTTTTTTACTTCATACATGAACAAGTACTTACAGATAATTAAATCCTCAAAACTTAAAATATTCCACACAACCACAGGTTTACACAATAATTGCCTTGTAAACATGTATACAATATTTCTTACATTTAAACTCATTTACAAGCATTTTAGAAGTAAAAATTAAACATTTTATCGTCGCAAAAAGGCTGATGTGACTCGTTTAGGTGACTGACAACGTGACTGACATTGCTTTGCATAAAATAAAATGATTAACAGCAAAGAAACTGCTTTATAGATCAAATAAAACACAAACTTTTTTTTTTTTAAACTAAACCACCAATGTGATTGCGCAAGTGCTCCATTACATCTCCCTCCTCTGATCACTTGCCGGATCGGTCATCCCACTTTGTTCCGGGACCTCGCAATTTACAAATAAAGCACTGGATCCCACCATCATAGTCCATATGACTTATGTGCTATATTTCAAGTCTTCTGATAGCTTTTAATGAAGAAAAAAAATCTATTGTATTAAATATCAATGTAAAGTCTCCTACTGTTGGCAATCTTCAGCATAATAAATAGTAAAAAAAAAAAGTTGAGATGACCTTGGCACAAGGTTTGTCCTGATCGAGCAAGTTTTTCCACTTAGAAGCTATGTACAATTACAAGAATTTTCTTACAGCTTACAATTTTCACCCAGTGGATGATAAAACTGGTGGTAAAAAAATGTACAGTGTGACAGAAACTTGTGCAGGAGGTGTGTGTGTGTATGTATGTGTGTGTGTGTGTGTGTGTGTGTGTGAGGAGAGAAACAGAAAATAAGTCCTTTGAGAATGGACGAGTTTTCTGTTCACAGATCCCCAGTTTGAGATAACTCCACATGAGGTAGGCAGGAGTGTTTGCGGATGCTTCCAGTTTTGGCAGTCAGTTTAAAAATTGCAAAAAGACTAAGGACCAGTCTGACACTGACATACTGTTCCTGCAGGGCACTCTATTACAGAGCTGGTTTTGCCTGAGAGTTCATCTGACTGGTGTATGTGTGTCAGGAACAGACAAACATTATGCAATTATTATTTATAACATGAATAAATGTTATCATATTAAATATGAAGGAAATGCTGCATTACATTCAAACAACCTGAAACTATCATTAAAAAGCTTTGCTAGAGAGATGCAGCACATAGATTTGGTGTCATACCTGTACTGTTTTAGAAATGCATAAATATATGGATGTGATGCACATTTAATGGATTTGGCCTTTACTGTTTTTGCTGCTTTCACAGCCCTGCATTTCAAGCTGAATCTCAATTCACGATTGTGACATTACTCACTAACACATGTTGAGATCCCTGCTTCCACAACAACAGTCATTTTGACTTGAAACACAATGTTAATCTTCATCTGCTTTCCTGTTGCATTACAGATATTACTTAATGTGTCGTAGTAGTAGACTTTTAATGCTGAAAAACACTTATAATCTGTCAGGATCTAATAAATTAACTATTATGTGTTCCTTGGGGGGAAAAAAAAAAAAAAAAACTAAAGAAACCAAAGAATCCACTCCTCATTTAAATTCCATCATGACATTAAAAGGAAGGTCTATGACATCCCTCTTTTTTTCTGTTTTACATTCCACACATCGTGACAGAATAATTATTAGGAACATATCTGTCATGTAATTTAAACTGTTTTGTTAAAAAAGCATGGTCTATGAACAAATTTAACATGTTTTTTTAATCTAAGTTTGAGCTAGCTGATAAAAATGTAAGACAAGCATTCACCTCCATTTATGTGATTTATCTAGTACTAACATTAGATTTGTCATTTCTAAGTTATTTTTTTCTACTGAGGAATGCTTTTCAATAAAACATGATAGCTTTCTTGAGCAATGACTTGAGGTTAGAATCAGACTACAAATAAAATATGCAGAGGAAGCTTTTTATATTTAATAAATACAATTAAAAATTCAGTTCTCTTCATTTTACAACTTTTCATTTGTAATTAGAACTGAAGGTATATCGGAGCAAAACTGCTGAGAGTATACACAAGAGTAGGCAAATCTCCAGCCACATTATTACAAAATAATATTATCTTTGGCGAGTCCACTTTCTCTCCAAAAATACATGGACAGCTGTATTTGGAAAATCGGCTTTACACAGCAAGACATTGCATTTATCCCTCAACCTGATGTTACTCTGAACCCCCAGCATGATTGGCAGAGCAATTTCAAAGAGGTCAAATGGTTTCACAAGCTACTACCCATGTCTCCAAATGAATAAACTGTTAAATACGGGCCACTAATTAGACAGATTTAAAATTCATTAGTAAACAGGAGGCAGAGCATGACAGGGAGTGCAGTGGGACGGGCAAATGTGTGTCAGCAAAGAGGAAGCAGAGCAAGACGGTAGAACCACATCACAAGGTGCAGGCCGAGATACTGACAGGAGAAGAGGGTGGTAAGGAGGAGAGAATGGAGACATGACAGAGGGCTTAATTACAAGCCTATTTAAGCAGGGCACTACGCCTAAACAAACAGAGCTGCAGTCCCAAGAGAGATAGGGAGTGAGAAGAGAGAATGCGCAAAATACAGAAAGCTAAGATTAACTTTGACTACGCACGAACCAGGGCCGGAGTGGGACTCATTTTCAGGCCTGGAGTTTCATGCCTTAGACCGGCCCACTTTGTTTTTTTTTTGTTTGTTTTGTTGTGTTTTTTATATTTATATATATATATATATATATATATATATATACTGGCCTTTTCGGTGCAGCCTTTACACTTTCTATTATCCCTTTTTTTTATCTGTTAGCCTATTTTTTGCTTGCATATTTCCAACAACTGGGTTTTTTTATTTTTTCCTTTTTTTTAGAAAAGCAAGGCGCCACTGTCAAAATTAAAAGATAATTACGTCAGCATTAGGGTTGTCAATTAACTTCAGAAATGGAAAATAAGGGACAAATGTGATTCTTTATCTTTATTCTTTAAGAAAATAGTTTTTTATTGGTGTATTCTTGTAGAAAATAAGTGTTTATTCTTTAAGAAAATAAAGGACAGAATAAAGGATGCTCCAAATATATTTGTACTGTACCATAATGTGGGCCATGTCTGCCTGCAGTTAAAAAGTTCTCAGAAATAATAACAATTGTTTTGCTTAACCTATTTATGTACAATTATTCTAAAAAAAAATTTAATGTCATACAAAAAATGTAAATTGTACCAATATAGAATTGTGACGTCACAAGTGTAGTAATTTAGGAGAAGAAAATACTGTTAAATTACAAATGGCATGAAATTTGAAAGCATAACAACTGAAGGTCTATGAAACATCAGCCAATAAAGCATTTTAAACAATGGCACTTAAAGTTTTGAACTAAAATATTATTGCAACCATATAGCCTTTGAATGAATGAAAATGCATATTTTGCATATTTGTATACTGGCACATTTTTTAAATTAAAGAAAACTTGTGAGTGTGAGCTGCTTCTGGTGTTTAATGAGGTCCATGTTTAAAGGCCCTTTCACACCAAGCACGATAACAATAAAGATAACTACATAAAGATAACGATATTAGAGTCCACACCAGCGAACGATATCGTCTGTTTATTCTAAGCGCAGGTGCGTCTGCCGCTTTAAATTCTCGAGCACGTTATAGCAGGATGGATTCTGATTGGCTGTCAGTGTTTTTATCGTTCATCAGCTGGAAAAAAAATCGTTCTGGAACTGATTCCAACGTTTCTCTGTGCCTTTATCGTTATAGTTGTGGTGTGGACGCTGCTATTCTTTAATACTGAGAACGATTTTTAGAACTAAATCTTTATCGTTACCTTGCTTGGTGTGAACAGGGCTTTAGAATAGGCTACGCGAGAAGTTTTTTTTGTTTGTTTGTTTTGTATTTCCCTCTATTTAACAGCATTAACTTACAATGAAGAGCGTCTTTCCTCAGGTGGATTGAATGTTTTCTGCCTTGCTGGATGTTGGGTTCATGATCAATAAGTTGTTTGCATTTGCCCAAACTGATTTGGCAAAATCAAAACGGATGGTGAAGGTTACTGCCGTTAAGCGTGAGTCGATAAGCTGTGAAGCTGAAGGGAGCAGCAGAGAATTCGCTTGGTCTTAAAGCATTCCTCAAACAGCTGAAAAAAAAAAAAAAGCGACTCACGCCCAAAAGGAATGATTAATTATCAATTGAGAATTTATTGATATGGTCTAGTGAAAATAATAATGAGCTGTGAGAAAATAATAAATAAAAAGAGTGGGGCTGCTGTGAGTGCAGGCAGTCTAAGGACAGCATCCATATTTCAACCCAGTGGCGACCGGCCCTAGCGGCGAAAAAACCAGACCGGCCCACCGGGAATCCTCCCGGTGCTCCCGATTAGCCAATCCGGGCCTGGCACGAACCTACACTGTACAGTAGCTTCCACAATTAGAGTAAATCTGTTTTTTATTAATGATAGAGCCTGTCGCCAATACTTGCATCATTGTATGTTCAAGTCCTCCTGATAAGTTCATATTTAGTTGGGAGGTCATAATAATGTTTTCTTGTTGTTCCTTTTCCTGTTAAATATGTAATTTACAGTGAATGTTTTTTGATTATTTTTACCCCTAGTGTCCAAACCCAACCAAAATACCTCTACAAAGTCACTTGGAGCAATATGGTGATGTAACTATTCTACTATTCTTAAAAAAAAAAAACAGCAATGATGCATCATTTTTTTATGTTGTTATTCAATTTATGAAGGTGCTGTAGGTAAATCTTATATATTTTATTGCAATTGAACATTACTACTATTGTGTACATGCCACTTAGCTAGTGATATTGTAAACGACAAAAATAATTATTATTTTGTTAATTTCAACAAATTTATTGTCAGCATTGCGACAACCATGTTTTCTCACTGCCATGCCTCCACCTCGGAACTGTGGGCTCAAAGGAAATCCAGTTTCCCACACGTAATTACAAATTTATGGTGGCATCCATGTGCGTCCAACTTGTAAATATGATCTTTCCAAAATGACTTGTATGCACCATCACTGCTGCTGCCATCACAAGCTGAGTGTACTGAGACCCATACTTAGGACTGCACATGCACACTGTCAGAACCAACCTGAAATTAACATTTTTTAACATTACTTGAACTTAAACAACATTTATTTACATTTAGTCATTTAGCAGACGCTTTTATCCAAAGCGACTTACAAATGAGGACAATAGAAGCAATCAAAACCAACAAAAGAGCAACAATATGCAAGTGCTATGACAAGTCTCGGTTAGCCTAACGCAGTACACGTAGAAAGGTTTTTTTTTTGTTTGTTTTTTTTTAAAGAAAATGAGTAGATAGAATATAGAAAAAAGAAACCTAGTGTGTTTTTTTAAATAAGAAAACAAGTAGATAGAATAGAAAAAAAGAAAGCTAGTGTTAGTTTTACAAGAAAAGCTAGCAGTTAGAGAATAAATATGCAATTGATAGATGGTCAAATGTGTGTGTTTTTTTTTAAATAAAAAGAAGACAGATAGATAAAATAAAATTAGAATAGAGAGTGCTAGAGTTAGAGGGTCAAATAAAGATGGAAGAGATGTATTTTTAGCTGTTTCTTGGGGGATTCAGCTGCTCGGGTTGAGTTGGGCAGGTCATTCCACCAGATGGGAACAGTTAATGAAAAAGTCAGTGAAAGTGATTTTGTGCCTCTTTGGGATGGCACAATAATGTGTCGTTCACTTGCAGAACGCAAGCTTCTAGAGGGCACATAGGTCTGAAGTACTGAATTTAGGTAAAGGGGTGCAGAGTAATGTCGGACTTTGTTGCTGATTTGCAATATGTGACCCTGGACCACAAAACCAGTCTTAAGTCGCTGGGGTATATTTGTAGCAATAGCCAAAAATACACTGTGTGGGTCAAAATTATTGATTTTTCTTTTATGCCAAAAATCATTAGGATATTAAGTAAAGATCATGTTCCATGAAGATATTTTGTAAATTTCTTACCGTAAATATACAAAAACTTCATTTTTGATTAGTAATATGCATTGCTAAGAACTTCATTTGGACAACTTTAAAGGCGATTTTCTCAATATTTTGATTTTTTTGCACCCTCAGATTCCAGATTTTCAAATTGTTGTATCTCGGCCAAATATTGTCAGATAACAATATCCTAACAAACCATACATCAATGGAAAGCTTATTTATTCAGCTTTCAGATGATATATAAATCTCAATTTTGAAAATTTTGTGGTCCAGGGTCACGTATATTATTTAAATTGAAGTTTTAGAAACTAGTTTTTGAGATTTATACATTTAAGTAGACAAGAGTTGGTCTTGCATGCTTAAAATAGCTGTGTAGTAAATATGGTCGATGAGTGAACACTTTCTCTGAAAGGGACTTCGGCCATGTATTTATACATGCCATGTTTAATTCATAGTACATAGTCTCACAGCTAAGCTTGGGTTCCCTTGCGACTTTGATGCACTGACTGTCCTCCCTGATAAATCTTCAGGATAGCCTTTAGTTATTCTTGATGCATGCAACATTAGCAGCCAATGTTTTTTTGTTTTGTTTTTTAATGGAGATCATGTATTCAAAATTGAAGACTGACATGTCTTCAAATGGCAAAAATCATGATGTATCATGCTTGATTCCATTAATCCTCTCATTGATGCTTGGAATCCTGCATAATTATTTCACTACAATTGCAAACCTTTATTGTAGTGGCACTTATACATCAGTAAAGTTCAGAATTGCAGATTCTAAAAGACACAGAAACAAGCCAAGGTAAAATTGAACAAAAATGTTTCCAATAAACCCCACCGAACATGCAAGAACACTTAAAATGATAATGGTGCATATTCTTCATCATATCCACTGAACAATGTCTGTATTATTAACCTAACATCCTGTACACAGATCTTCATAGCGACCCAGGTGCACAATAACACTGAGAGCAGAAGCAGATCAGGTGAAGGAATATATCCCCGGGCAAACTAATTGCGACACCATCACACCTTTCTATATTACACGGGACCTTTGGCACTGTCCCCTCGGTGCAGACCAATAAGCAGCACGCTGAGCCCAAGGGCCAGACAGGCTTTGGCAGGACAATGAATTGCTGACACTTTCCTGCCCCTCTGCCATCACATTAGAGGAGACACATCATGTCATCCCGTCTACCTCACGCTTTCAACTCCTAAACATTTAAACGCAGCCAGCCTCATCTACATCTGGCCTCTGATCCCCAGCACCAACCTGCCAATAGAAGAATCACAGCGTCTGCTGGAGAGCTCATTGAACATGTGGAGATTCTAGAATCATTCCTTTGCTTCATCTTTGATCTTTGACCCTTCTTCAGCAGGTGTGCACTCAGAAATCTGAAATGGAGGCCTGTTAAGTACACTGGCTAACATTCTCATTTAACCCATCATCAGCACTGATGGCCCAAGCAGTGGGGGACAGAAGAGGAAAGAGATGTCTGCTGAAAAAGCAAGATCCAGAGAGTGCCAAAGCTAACACTGATCTCTCCTTCAGGGAACATTACTGTTCGCTCGCCAGAGGCTGATCTGCAGAGCTAGGACTGTTTAGACTCAATGGCCACAAAAGCACCCAAAGAGCTCTGTCAGCTGCCTCCCGTCTTTTCCTCAGAGATATAGAACGCTGAGAGCTGCCACAGCATCACCGCACTCAAATTCTACCAGCAATCACTGCATCGTGTTTGATATTCAGAATCATCTTTAGATCTCTCCTCCTCTTTCCTTCCAAAGACAAAGACACATCCTCAAACATACAATGTACACTTAAGGGAGCTCTGTAGAATAAAGCACTCCTACAGAACACAACTTATTGATTGATGTCTGCTGGCAAAAGATGAGGGAATATATATATGAGGAAACATTTCTACAATGCACTGAAAGGACTGTCAACGGATTTACTCAAGAGCTAAACTTCATGTTAGAGCAGTTTATCACAGTTTTTTTTTTTTTCTGTCAGCTTAAAACAAGTATTTGCATTGAATTGTTGCATTTGCCCCTAGGGGTGGTCGCTATGATAAAATGAATAAACTAATAATGTTTGAACATGTGCACACAAAACAAACACCCGTCAAAATGTTTGAAAGAAAAGAGTAGGTTTTAAGGATAATCAACATATTACATAATTATTTCTGACATTATTATTCATAACAGCCCACAGCATTTACAGAAAGTGTTGAGAGATTCACATTTCAGTGCAAAAACTTTTGGTCATTTTCACTTTTCGCTAATAGTTTTAATTAAAATGCACCACATCTGGTGTTAGTTGCACGCATCAGCCAAAAAAATAAATAAATAAAAAAAGTTCAAATATTTCAATGCACATGTAGCTCAAATCGGATGTGAAAATTTCATATACACACATGGTCAGAACTCCACACAGTTCCTGTACTATTCTCCATTGGAAATGAGTGACTTTGGTCTGTCATTTGTCAGATATAATGAAAAGGCAGCTTTAGAGTAACTTTCATACATTTAATTAGCCTTGCTTGCAAACTAACTATATAAATGACTGATAATTACTTGTACATTTGCTGAAACAATAAATGGTATTTTTGCTAATATTAGACGAATATCAATGTGCTAACTGAAAAAAACAAAACAAAAAAAAACCTGTAAAAAAGTAACTAATGTTAAAGAAAATGTCCAAAAAGACCTTAAAAGTCCAGACACAAAATAAGAAGAATTACATGCCAATGCAATGGTCATTTTTATTTTTTAAAAGGTAAATGGGGGAAAAAAAATTCACTAACAAAAAAAATTGTAAAATAACTAAAACATGAAATACGATGCCTTGGAAATGAAATGAAATGAAATAAAATAAACTTCACACTCTACAGCCACTGGCATTTATTCACAGTAAATAAAGATATACAGACAGACCAAGCACTCGTGCTCTCTTAACACTTTGCTTTAGTCTTGTTTTTGTGCTCAAGCATGTACAGTATGAGTGTATGCACATGCACATTATGTCTCCGCAATAACATCAACCCACACTCCTTCTGCGTAATCAAACCCGAGTAATGCTGAGACTAAATGGCCGTAACACATTTCTCAACCACTTACTCCAAAGCAGCAAGCTGTGAAATTCCCCCATTTAGCTGCCCTAAACAAAAGGTCATTGCCCCCTGCAATCTGTGTTACTGATGAAAGCCATTTCCTGTGCTGCTGATAAACACTTCTAGTTCTTGGATGCAAAAAGAAGAGAAATAGTGAAAAGAGAAAAAGAGCTCAGAATAAAAACATCACTCCATTTTAGAAACCGAGCTTTAAAAGTGGTACATTGGATAATACATTTGCACCTATATATACACACTCGCTACCGTTCAAAAGTTTTAGATTGGTAAGACTTGTAATGTTTTTTAAAGAAGTTGCTCATGCTCATCAAGGCTGCATTTATTTGATCAAAAATAAAGGAAAAAACAGTAATCTTGCAAAATGTTATTACAATATAAAATAATGTTTTCTAATTTAATATACTTTAAAGTATAATTTATTTCTGTGATGCAAAGCTGAATTTCCATCAACCATTACTCCAATCTAAAGTGTCACATGATCCCTCAGAAATCATTCTAATATGCTAATTTATTACAAAAAAAAACAAAAAACATTACAAGTCTTACTGATCTAAAACTTTTGAAAGGTAGTGTATATATTATTATTATTATTATTATTATTATTATTATTATTATTATTATGTGGTATGACAGAGAAGTTTCAGCAACACCAAGCTTTTCTAAATATTTTATATAACAAAAATATATATATATAATTAAAAAAAACACATAAATACACATAAAAACCAGCATGGGAGCAGAGGCCTCCAACTGTTACGTTGAAATACCCTCATTGGAGGAACCGCCATCACAGTTAACCTTGAGGTCCATATGACGTAGAACACTTTAAGATCATTTTGAAAGGAATAAAAACATTTACTTTAACACTGAATATAGCAAAGTCTTATTGATGCAGTTCAGTGGCAGCACAATGTCGCTGTATGATAAATGAATGAGCATTTGACAAAATTGCATTAATTTTACATTTGTGATGTGGAACACTTCAGCAAAAGTAAACCACAGAAATAAACTGTTGTTTTTCCAGATTTGATGGAAATGTCACTGTATTTAATGTGACATGCTTCTGAGCATGAACCCTGTGAGAGCATGATGAGCAAATAATGCTTGATTAGCTGGTGCACTGACAGACTCAAAACAAAGATTTTGTTCTAAACAAATATACATAACTGCCTCATGCATTACTCACACAGATTGGCTGTATGTTTTCTTCTGCATAATTGGCAGGATATAAGGAACAATGGTATCGCAAAGGTTTGAATGGCTTACAATTTTCACTTGGCTAAAAAATGGATGAAAAGAAAATACAGACTTACATTGATGGAAGAATTCAAGCTACATCTATGAATCAGAGTATTACAGAGATTTGGAGGGTGGACTCTTTTATCTTGGGACAGTAAGAAACCACCCACAACACCCTGGCAACCACTTAATATCCTACGCTGTTAAAAAAAACAAAAAAACAAAAAAAAAAAGTGTATTTTTTAATGTAAAATTGCTACAATAAAAACATGTTAATCAGTTACCTTACTATATTCAGTGAAAAAATGTATGGTTTGTATAATGTATTTATCATTATGGTTAAGTTAAAACTATGAATTAGCATTTAATTTATGGTTTAAAAAATTTATTTAAAAATGACATTCCTAGAAATCCCTTTGATTTTATTTAAATATAATTTAAAATAAAGCTTTGTTTCTTCTTATTTTGCTATGAGTGATGTACATGAGGGTGTTTTGTGTTACATTTTCTGTTATTGTTTTAATGTTCATTGAATGTTCATTGCATTATTTACATGTCAGAAGCATGATTTGAGTTTTATCCTTGTGTATAACCCTGTGTTTTGTCTATGTACAAATATTGGCCCGGTTTTATGAGCAGGCCACTCGTGATGAAAATTTTTAAAATTCAAATCACTAAATGCTTCAAATTGTAACGGAATCAGTCGAACACACAGGTAAGTAAAACGTCAGGTGTTTATTTAAAGGTGCACAGTCAACAAACACTCGTGATGGAATCAAACCAGGTGAGTAGCACACTTCGTGAATAGTTCTGTGATGTGATCCGTGACAGTGACAATCTTTTCCTTCTTGTTCCAGGGAACTGGGGAAATGGCGAGCCAGGGTGATGGAGAGCTTCAGCTGCCGGACCGGATCTGATGAGGGAGAGGATACGGAGG